>JAJEJO010061203.1:0-19570 GCA_020662805.1 Glaucomys volans | reverse complement strand
CTACCTCCATGTTGGGAATGATCAATGCTTCTGGGCAGAGGTGGCCTGGTGTTGATAGACAATCAGATGCAGCACAGGCCTAGTCACTGGGCCAGGGTGTGGGCCTGGGCACTAGATCAAGTTTGGGTGGGGACGCAGAACTCTGCTCAGTGATGGAGACACTGGGCTTGATAGCCCAGGCATGCCTGAGCTCCGTGCTGGGGGCTCAGGCAGTCACAGGTGGTTGCTCTCTTCTGGAGATGCTGTAAAATGGCACCAACCAGCCTGAGATCCCCGCTGGGGTTGGGGACTCAGGCCACTGTAGGCAGGTGCTCTCTCCAGGAGACAGTATAAAATGGCGCCAGAAGACCGGAGCTCCGCTCTGGGGATTCAGGCAGCGCAGGCGGTTGCTTTCTCCCAGGGATGCTGTAAAATGGCACCGAAGGCCATTTACACATTTTGATAGATCATACATAAAGAGAGTGTAATCTCTAATCTTTCTTATTACACATATCATATATATTGCAGGATCACATCAGTCATGAAGTCATACATGCACATGAGGTAATAATGTCTGTTTCTATCATTCCTTTCACCATACCCTTTCCCCTCCCTTCACCCCCCTCTACCTAATATAAAGTAACTCTATTCTTCCCTCTCTCCCACCCCTTATTGTGAACTAGCTTCCACATATTAGAGAAAACATCCAGCCTTTGGTCTTTTGAGTTTGGCTTTAAATCAGCTTACTACAGTTATGCAGCCTGAAATCTTAATACTCCTTTCATTCCTTCTTACTTTTTTTTTCTGAATGTGATATTTTAAAGACCTATCTTGAAGTTCAGATATTATTTCTTCCATTTGATTCAGTATATTGAGGCTTTATCTGCATTTTTGACTTATTGAGATCTTGTTTTGAAGTTTCAGTTTGGACATTTTTCAAATCCCTATGTCTTTTCTGAATTCCTCATTCAAAATCTGCATTGTTCTTCTCATTTCATTTTATTGTTTATCTATATTCCCTTGGATCTCCCCAATTTTTAATAAAGTCATTCCTTTAATTTCTTTAGCAATAGTTTCACCCTTTTGACTTATTTTGCATGTGATGTTTGGGAGTTATCATGTTCTTTTGGAGTTGTCATATGTCCTTGTTTTTTCCTATTTGTGCAGCCCCTACTTGAGATTTTCACATGTTTTGGATTAGCTATCTCTACAACACTTATGGGGTGGTCTTCTTAGTCTGTTGCTTTCTCCTCATGCTATGGGGTATCAGCTTTTTATGCAATGTTATCTAGGGTGCCCAACCTGTATTCCCCCTGTAACTTTTTCAGCTGTGATTAGTGTGTTTGACCACAGTGTTTACCACATCAGAGTAAGAGATACTGCTGTCCCTATGGGTCACACAGAATGGGTACACTCTAGCAATTGAGGTAAGTGTGATATCAGCAGTAATGTGTTTGGGCTGCTTAGTGAGTGGTCATTCCTATAACGGCACTGGTGGGCCCTTTCGTGTCCCATGGTTTTCTTTAGGCCCTGTTGATGCTCATTCAGATACGAGCATGGGATTCTGTTACTGCAGCACCAGCAGCAGAGAGAGGCATAAAGCTTTTTTCTTGTAATCTGTGAGTGGGCACAAAGCTCTTATCTTCTCATCAGTCAGTGGCATAGCTCCAGATGTTCCATGAGGAGAGGAATAGTAGGAACACTACTCTCTCTGTGAGAAAGTGCATGGATACACAAGATATAGGGGTAATCAGCATCATGAACCATGTAGGTGGGTGGCAATAAGAACTGTGTTATTTCTCTCCATCTCTATTCTGGTAGTTCCTGACTAGGAACAGAAACCTAACTGGAACTTGGCAAAGTTGCACCTGCTTTTTTGCCAGCCATGAGTATGTACAGGTGTAGTAAAAGCCAGAGATGCAAGATTGGTCAAGACCCTGTTAGTGGTAGCCTGAACATGGCAAAGAAGCAGGAACCAGGTACATAATTCTGGAAAAATGGAGCAGATTGGCAGGAGCCACAAAACCACTGACCTTCACACCTGGCACTGGCATGAATCCACATGTGACTGGCCATGCCCTTGATTTTATAGGGCAATGTTTCTGATATCCTGGCTCTCCAGAGTGGTGCCCTGCATTCCAACCCATGCAATAACACTTGTTCCCTACAGTGCAGGGCATCCAAAGGGACTGAGCCAGTATCATTCTTCTGGTCCATACTGGGTTTGTAAAGCAGCAACACATTAAGTCAATGCTGTGGAATGTGTGTAGAGACAGGAGCATGCACAAGTTTATAATCCCTAGAACAGTTCAAATTCAGGCAATAACTCCTCTCTCAGGAGGCTCCTTGATACAGCACCATGGGTATTCATTTGGAAATGATATGAGATACTGCTCCAAAGTAAGGCTGCTGTGCAGAATTCAGGTTACTAAACTAAGTATACTATAAGCCTATGAGGACTGTGAAAGTTTTCAGTTCCTAGGATTGCTGACATTCACACTGTTAGAGTTTGCTGCGACTTTTACTTTGTCTCTTACTCTTACAAAGAATATTCTCCCTATACTGGCTGTGGACTTAGGGCAGCCAATGGCAGGGAAATTTGTTCTCTTCCTATTTTGTCATAGATCTCAGAATCTCACGAGGTCCCAGTCTGTCTCTTGCTGATTTCCAATATACTCCCATGGTCATTTACCTCAATGTGCAGCTACACCTGTTATTTTGGTTCTTTTTGTGCAAGAGGAGGTGAATTGTGACTAACTCTATTCAGTCATCTTGTCTTCCCTCTCTTGCTACATTTTCTAAGCCCAGACAGACCTTTGACACTTTGTCACTCTTGCTTCCTTACTGGTATTTTCAAGTTTCAGATGTCCTTTAGAGTCATGGAAGATATTTATGTTATTCAGCGTTTCCTTGCTGTGACAAAAATAAATGACATAAAGAGAGAAAGATTAATTTTACCTCATGTTTTCAGAGGTTTCAGTCTGTGGTTGTCTGGATCCAGTACCTTGAGTCTGGAAGGAGGTAGAACATCATGGTGGAAGAGGGTGTGGTGGAGCAAAGCTATTCACCTCATGGCAACATGAAACAAAGAGCAAGAGAGCGACAGGGAACAGGTTACACACTTCCAGTTCATTCCTCCTGTGGCTCACTGTTCCCAACCCGGCCCCAACTCTTACATTTTCCACCACCTCTTAATATTTCCATCCAATTATTAATATACTAATGTTACTAGAGCCCTCATGGTCATATCGCTTCCCAGAAGTTTCACCTCTGAAGATTGTTGCATTGGGGAGCAAACGTCCAACACCTGAACCTTTGTGGGACATTTTAGAACTAAACTGTAAGGATATTGTTTGTGTTTCCATCCCTTACTGCTCATTTTGAGTTTAAAGATTTCCAAGAGGAAAAATTATTTAACCCAGCAAGAGAACAGTATCACTTTAATATCAGAAATCAGTCCTTCCTCATAAATACAAATGAAAAATCAAGATCTCTATTTACTTAATAAATTTTCCAAGGAGAAAGTAATTAAACTACAAATAAAGAAGAAAATGGAGAACAAGGAGTATAAAGTTAGATATGGAAACAATATAACACAATATAACATCTGAAACTCTCATTAATGTGCATACAAATATAAAGATATTTATGCATGAGACAAGTTGATACTAAGCAAACTAGATAATAATAAAACCAAAAGAACTCTTTAAAGCTAAAACAAAGATTAAGCATAAGATTTGGAAGTATGATTAACATGAATGGTATGAATATACAACATGCAAAACCATAGAAATGAAAATTTGTACCCCATTTGTGTACAATGAATCAAAATGAAGTCTGTAAAAATTTTTTTAAAAAGTTGAAGGAATTTCCTAGAACTAGTACAAGTCGTCAAGCCATAAATTATAGAGATAAGAGAAAGGTTCTGTAGTATCATTTTAGGAGGTGTAACAGCTTACTGTAGTATTTACAGAAAGGAAGGAAAAGACAAAGACAATAAGGAAAATAAATTATAAGTAACCACCTTTGGGACCAGGACCGCCATCTTCCAGGAATTTGCCAAAATGACAAACACAAAGGGAAAAAGGCGAGGGACCCGATGTATGTTCTCTAGGCCTTTTAGAAAACATGGAGTTGTTCCTTTGGCCACATATATGCAAATCTACAAGAAGGGTGGTATTGTAGACATTAAGGGAATGGGTACTGTTCAAAAAGGAATGCCCCACAAATGTTATCATGGCAAAACTGGGAGAGTCTGTAATGCTACCCAGCATGCTGTTAGCATTGTTGTGAATAAGCAAGTTAAGGGCAAGATCCTTGCCAAGGAATTAATGTATGTATTGAGCATATTAAGCACTCTAAGAGCCGAGGCAGCTTATGTGTGAAGGCAAATGATCAGAAAAAGAAGGAAGCCAAAGAGAAAGGTACCTGGGTTCAGCTGAAGCGCCAGCCTGCTCCTCCCAGAGAAGCACATTTTGTGAGAACAAATGGAAAGAAGCCTGAGCTGCTGGAACCTATTCCCTATGAATTCATGGCATAATAAATTAAAAAAAAAAAAGATTTCCTTAAAAATAAATAAATAAATAAATAATAAGTAACCAATATAAGAATTTCCTCTAACTGAAGGATATATATGGTTTGGATTGAAATTGTCAAACTAATGACCAGCAGAGTAAATGATTACAATTAGCATCCTGCAAGAAAACAACCATAGGCTTACTACGAAGGAACTAGAACTAGAATGGTATGGAATTTGATGACAGGAAGCAATAGAACATGACTTCAAAATTTTGAGTATAGATGAATTCCAACTTAAATTTTTAAAGAAAAAGTGATGCATGTACACAATGGATTACTATTCAGCCATACAAAAATGAAATCCTGTCATTTGTGAAAACATGTATGGATCAGGAGAATATATGTTAAATGAAATAAGCCAGGAACAGAAAAAAAAGTGTCAGTTACATGTAAAATATTTAAAATTTGATGTAAAAAAGTTGAGAATAAATAGTGTTAACCCAAAGCTAGGGAGAGAGAAAGAGGGTGTAAGGATGGGTTGACCTAATTTATAATGAGATAGGAATAAGCGTCAATGTGGTATCGTACAGTAGGGGGGCTATAGATCAAAATAATGTTCTGTGTATTTAAAGATCTCACCATAAAAGAAAGGGAGATAGATGTGTTCAACCTGATTTAATTATAATGCAATGAATACATGTACTGACACATCACACGGTGCCCCATAAATATGGATGATTTTTGTGTTTTTAGGTATTACTTAAAAATAAATTGAATTTAAATATAAATAGAAGAGTTTTGTTTAAAAAATATATTTTCAGACATTAATTATGCAAAATATATGGATTTTCCCATTTAGCATTTATATGCAAGTGTTTGGAGGATTCAGAAAAAGAGGTATTTAAAAAATATAGGGGCACGTGGGGCCCAGGAAACATCCTATCTAACCCTGCAGATCAGCTCAACAATGTCCTAGGATGACAGCTATTGAGTCTTAGGGTTGACCACTGTAGATGGGAATTCATAGTGTGAATGCCTGGGGATTACCCAAAATAAGCTCAGCCAGACTCTGCAATACATGGTACTATAACAGCCAGATGTGCTGCACAGATGTTACCTTTTTTAAAAAGCTTTGTTATTAAGTGGCCTTGAGAATACCAGGTCAGAAGTGGAGTACAGGCTCCAGGTGGAAAGCCTATGGCAGCTGAAAGTTTAGGCCCCCATATGATGACTCTTATTTTGGAGGGGGATACTAGGGATTGAACTCAGGGCCATTGGATCACTGAACCATGTCCTCAGCCCTATTTTTTACATTTTATTTAGAGACATGGTCTCACTGAGTTGCTTAGCACCTCACTTTTACTAAGGCTGGCTTTGAACTTCCATCATCCTGCCTCAGCCTCCTGAGTCATGATGACTCCTTTTTTATATCTTTTTTTTAATTAGCGCCTTGTGGACAGACGTAAAGGTGAGATTCACTGTGATATATTCATATATGCAAATAGGAATGTTTGGTCAGATTTGTTCCTTTGTTCTTTCTTTTCCTGTTCCTTCTCCTTCTCCTCAATTATCTTCCTCCACTCCACTGATCTCTCTTCTATTTTCATGGAATTTTATCCTCCTTTTTCTCCTCTTTCTTTGGTTTAGCTTCCATATATCAGAGAAAACATTCGAAACTTGACTTTCTAGGTCCAGATTATTTCACTTAGTAAGATGGTCTTCAGTTCCAGCGTAATATGAGCCTTGCAGGAAGTATTGAAATTTGTGGGCAAAAATTAGGCAGCTTAAGAAATATATTATTTTATTATATATTATATATTCTAGTTTTTTATAAAAGTCATTTTCATTTCAGAGGCAGCACAGTGTGATGAGTACAATATGGTCTGGTGCTGGGCTGGCAATTCAATATCACAGGTTTAGAGTATCATAGATGAGTGAACTTCGAAAGGTTACTTAAACATTCTTTTGTAAAATGGGGACTGAGCATATCTCCTTTCTGGAGTTGTTATACAAAATGAATTTATGGAAGTACTTTACTTAGTAAAAGTTCAATAATTGTTGGTCATTTTAATATCATTAATCATTTTACAAAATAAAATGTATAATCCATAAACGTGATAATATTTGTGAATTTTTATACACTACATCATTTATTTACAAAATACACAAAATAAGATTATTAGAAATAAAGATGGAATGAATAGAAAGACAATTACAATGGACACATTCACACAGCAGAGGTAGAATGAAGGAAAACAAATACATATTAAAATGAACAATGTGTTGAGTAAACATATAGCTTAGTGCCAGTTAATGGTTATGTTAGACAAACAGAGATGGCTCTGTTTATAAGCTGTGTGATCTCTGAGCCTCAGTTCCAGACACTCAGGAATTGCAGTCAAGTCTATGGGCATCCAAGACAGATTCTCTGCATGCCATCCCTGGAGTATACAGGGTTGACATTACTGATGCTGCTACTCAGGCAGAGCAGGAAGGCACATGAACCCAGAAGAAGTTAGTATACTAAGGACCGTAAAGAAGAGTGGAGGATCCAAAGCCATGGAGAATGAAGATGTAATCGGTTGGGTTAAGAAAGTTTGTGTCAAAAAGGGAAAGCTCTGAATTGGAAAAACGGTGAAAAGTATGCACTCATTAGTGGTATTCATGTCTTTTGGTATTTATTCTTTATTTTGTAGATTATTTGATTATTTTGTTTCTAGGGAAATAAGCCCTTTTTGATTATGGAATACTAGACTGACTGGTTTGACTCATAGGGGCACAAACACCTTGTTTGGAGGGCAAGCAGTAAGTGCAGTTTTTTTCCTCCAAGTCTGTCCCTGAGTCATGGATCATCACACATTTCTCTAAAAACTTACTATCTAAATCACAAATATTCATTCAATACAAATTAATTTCACAGCAGCTACCCTGACGAATAAAAATCACTATGCTCCCATCCTGAAGTGAGCTTATTATTTGGTGGAGTCAGCTTATCTTTAGAAAATAAAACAATCAATATACAGATCCCTATTTGGCAGGAGCACTGATGTAAACTTACAGGTGTTGTGATACAACCAAGACAGGATACAGACCTAGTCAGATAGGGAAGGCAGTCATAGAAGGTTTCCTGAAAAGCTGACATATCTCAAGAAGGTAGAACATTTGCAAAGTCTTCATTGTCTTTATAAAATGCACAGACCTTTCTATGGCACTGTCAACAAAATGGTAGTAAATACTAGGAGACCCCACAGTCATGTGACCTGAGGCAGGATTCCTTCACTTCTAAGTTTCAGTGCCCTCAATGCCACTCCAACCTAAATGCCCATCAGTGATAAATGGTAAAATAAATGTTTTATATATACATAGTGGAATATTATTCATTCGTAAAAAGGATTAAATGCTGTCAGTACTAGAAGCATGTAATCAACTAGGTGTGAATAAGCAAAATAAGTGAGAAGACAAATATCACACTCATTCATTTCTGAAAACTAGAAAGTCAATCTTATAGAAGAATGTTGTGGTATAGTGGTCACAAAGGACTTGGAGGCCAGGGTTGAAGGAAGATGGAAGTAAGTTGAATAAGGGCACTGAAATTCAAAAGGAGAGGAGAAATTAGTTCTGGTTGTCTATGGCATGGTAGGCTAATTATTGGTTAAAATAATCAATAATAACTTCAAAATGACTGAAAGGGTGTGGAATTCCCAACATATAAAATGATTAATTTTGAAGAGATGGAAAGTACAACTTTAATTTCATTATTACATGTTGTATATATGTATTAAATTGCCATAATATTACCCATAAAGATGTGTAATTATTGTCTCTATAAAAAATTTAACTTTTCTTACAAAACTGGAGATTATCATGGTGCCTACATCCTAGGTTTCAGTGAGGATTAAGTGCTGCTACACAGAACAATGGCTGGCAATGGGTATTGACTTAAAGTCTGTTTCTAAGGAGACATTTTGTTGTAGCTATTATGACAACTTCACTTGTACAGAAATAATGAAAACTAATTAAAGTTTTGGTGAATGAGAAAAAGTATGCTTTATATTGAAAAATAAGAAAAACAAAGGAAACATGACTTCCGTCACCATTACAAATCATATAATAATAATACCACCACTGACATCACTAAAAATAACACAAATACCACCATCAAGAAAAGAAAAAACTTCACAACAGAGCTTTTGTATATGGGCATTATGCCATGATTCCTACATGAAATCTCTCATCAATTCTATAATGTAGTAGGTATTAATGTCTTTATAATACAGATACGGAAGTAGAAACTGTGAGACAGAGAATGGTTAACCAAGGTCTTACAAATAGAAAAGAACGCAGTGAGGACTGGATCCCATATTGCACTGAGTTCTCACCCTCCTGCTTTCCGCTGTAGGCAGTGGAGGGATAAGTGTCCATGTGAAAACATGGCAGGAAATCGAAGATTCTGTAGCTGAAGATCTAGAACAGCCACTTGTGCACTATTGCTGTGGTTCTAAGGCAGTGACCCTAGAAACACTGTCATACAAGGTAGGAATGAGAGGATACTAATTATTTGCAAATTTCAGAAAATGGAAGTGAGATGAGGTACTTATGAGATATATGAGTTTTTAAGGCTATTTTATAAAAGATGTGGTTTGGAGTCAAATAATGTCAATAGTCTGGGTAAATTCTTTTAAAAAATGGCTCTTTTTATTAGCAGAACTTAGTCTTTTAGATTAGTTCAACCAAATTCCACTCACTTCCTGGGTAGAACCTTAGTGGAAGTTGGATGATAAAACAACTGATTAATTGTGGGATGGAGCTGAAAATAAAGATTTTGCCTGAGAATTTTGTCTCTTCTTAATTTCTCATTTTCTCTATGCTCTCACCTTCTCCTCTTTAGAAGTTGAACATACTGTATCTCAATTTATCAAAAACGAGATCTCCTGCATAGATGTTCCACAGTGGAATCAACTTCAGTTTTATGAATGCAGCTTCCTACGTGGACATTTATAAAAGTGTCACCACTAGCTATGGTAAGTGCTTGTCACCTCATCACTAAGGGTTGGACTTTTTAAAGGAGGGCTGGAGAATTAACTTCTGACATCATGGGATCTTGCCCTATGATCAAGCTGTTGTTTTAGGTGACAGGACTGTGTGGACTTGGAGCTCTGCCTCACTTGTGTTGTCCACTGACTCCATCACTTGAAATTGTGTGATAGACTTAAAAGCTGGGGAATCTAAACAGAGGGATGTTAAGAATCTTTATCAGAAAGTATAATGTAAGGGTTAGCCCTGTGTGCAGACTGCTGCAAGTTTGAGGAAAGTTCCTACATGGGCAGTACATGCCTATATCCCAAGCCCGCAGTGGAAGATTCTGAAGCAGTGCATTTATCTTCTCTTTCACTCTCAGTGGTCCTGGCCCATCTGATGGCTGAGTGGTGACATGAGATTTGGAAGGAAGGTTGCATGGTCCATGACATGGACCCTGGTATCTTGCAGACTGTGATGCTCTGCTGCAGAGGCTGAAGATTACACAGAAAAATATTTCAAGCTTCAAAAACTCTTTGGATCTGTTTCAGGTACTCAGTACCCATTTGGTAGAGGAATGGTCTTGCTATGAGGTGTCTGTATTCTGTGAAAGAGTAAAAAAGTCTCTTCAATGGGCAACAGATTAATGAGACTCCTCCAAATTAAACCAAACTTAGTTATAAATCCTGGGTTGTTTTGTTGTCATTTCTAAGACCCTTAAGCTTCAACTTCTTCACTGAGACATGAAGTTAGTTATATTGATTACTTTGATGATGGGGAAGATTAGCAAGTTAGGAATTGTCCATTTGTTAGTACCAGGTGTGAAAAAATAACCCAATACACAAAAATAAAATTCATTCTGTTCAATTTTATTTCATTAAATAAAGTCAGTTTGCTATCTACTAAGGACTATGAACTTGATAAGGCTCAGCATTGTAGAAGATGTAAAGGAGAGACCCTTCTCCCTAAGTGTACCCACCACCTTCTCTCTCTCTTATGATTCTGTGCCTACCAGCTATATGTGAATGCAAAATGGCTCTTAGTTCTTGCCTGTTCATCATCACCCTTGGAGAAGTACACGCATGTTGTAGAATGAACCCCATTTCACTTTTGCCTACAGAAGGTCATGAGTGGGGGTTTGGACACTTAGAAAAGGTAATGATGATACAAAGCATTTTCTACCCAAGTCATTTTTTTTTTTTTTTGCAGCAAATCCCTTTCCCCCTTACCTCAACTTACTCCTAGGACTGTGTATCCTTCTGTGAAACCGTAGCTCTTCTTGCCACTGTGGAATGTTCTACAGCACTTAAATGAGGTGAGACTGATTGGTCACCAGCATAGTGGTGTCCCTGTCAGAGATGGAGGAGAAGCTTAGACCTTTGTATAGAGATTCCTTCAAGGAACTTTGTATTGTGAAGTATAAAAGGTTGATTTTGTGTCTAAGCATAGAACTCACATGCTTCATTGGGGAGGATTGTAAAGAAGTTTGAACTTGAGGAATACTTGTGTAGGGAGAGGGATTGCTGGATAATGGAAGTTGTTTTTTCCAGCTTATATGAACACCTTCGATGAATGCTTTTATGTGAGACATCAGAATGCATATGCAATTCAGAAAGGAAATGTTCTAATCTAGGAACCCATGAAACAGCTCCAGTATTCATCCATCATCAACTAGGCCAATCACTGAATTCTAACAGTGTCGTCTCTTCAAAATGAGGCAACTTGTCCTATTTTGAGGAAATCTTGAAAGATCTTCAAAAATTAACTCATACATTAATATTGATTTCATCTCTGCTCTTACGTTTTACATGAAAGGGAGTGACTGGCATTCAACAGATGCTATATATGGTTGTTTAGTGCATATTGCATCTCTCTCCTTTAGTTATTTCCAATGCAGTTGATTTACACTGTTGACCAACTCTTGTGATTATAGTTATTACGACTCCTCCAGTCTCTAATTTTCTGGACAGTGGAGGCATAAATCCCGAGAGTATCGTTAAACAGCATTCTGCTCTATGATTTTGCATTGAGCTATCACTTGAAGAATATTGAGTAGTCCAACAAGAATAAACAAATATCCTAGGAAGCTGGATCCTGATTTCTCATCACTTTGGTTTCCTTTTCTGACCTATCTCCCTTAAGGCCAGACAAGTCAAATATTCCAATCAACATGGAAAATCTTCCAATAAACAATGGAAGTGGTCAGTCCTATGGATTTATCCTCTATGAGACATCCATCTGCTCTGGAGGGCATCTCCATGCTCTTGCAAATGGCATGGCACAGGTAATGGTCAGTAGGTATCCATGGTGGTGAATGAAGCTTTAAACCCCACTTTGCTATTGTGAAGGCTTGTTATTCTCTGTTCTACTTTACTATATCATGGTCTTAAAAAAAAACTGTTGTGCAGGAAACATTTGAACTATAAAGTAAAACTGAATAGACTTGCTTTCTACTTTAATACAAATCCATTAGGATCTCCCAGTCAGCATCTAGCCATCTCTGAGTCCCAAGTCTAGTTCCTGTCTTCAAATTGATCTCCTTCTGCTTCAATCACAGGCTCTCTTCTTCCTTTTCAGGTGACCCTACCAGTTTGATGCTGACTCATTTCTTGCAGGTGTTTTTGAATAAGATAATCATAGGAGTCCTGAATGAGGATGTACAGAACCTGAACATTCCTGAATTCAGGGTATGTAAATCAAGAGTGCAACTGATTCCATAGACATTCTTCCCAAATACAAACAGGACTTGTTCCTGAATTAGCCCAACTCCTTCTTCCACACAGTCTTTTTGGTATGCTCCTCACATAGGGCTGCAAGAGGAAGTATGAATAGCTAGAAGTGTCTACAAGCTCTGTAGCATAGATGCCTCCCTGAGAGTAGAATATCTCATGTAGACCTGAGTTAATCTGAAGACCCTGTTTGGGTCTCTGGGCAAAGACACCACTGAGTGTGTCTCCCATTGGTCTTATCAGAACAGTGAGGAAAGATTGAACAAGGAAAAGACATACCTGTGTCCTCACCAGAGAGGGGTCACTGTGGGACTCTGGAGCCTCCTCTGCACTGTCTGCTTGGGTTTTGTTCGCTTGTTTTTGCTTTATTCCCCTAGAACTTGGAGGAAAGAATGGGCTTCAGAGTGTGATCCCTACCTGGCCAATTAGTTCCTAACGCCTTGCCTACCCCAAGCAGGACTGTCAACTTCTGAGAATCCTCTTGGAGAATCAAGGATGAATCGATTTTAATTTTAAAATTCAAAAGGAGCAGAAAGGTACATTCCGGTCCTAAGAAATGGGCCACAACTTCTCTTCAGTTACTTGGAAAATAAGACTGGGGTTATTTGGGGGTTGGAAGTGCAATAAGTCCATCATCAGTAGGATACCTAAGCTCTAGGACCAAAGATACTGACAACTTGCCTTTCCATTGCCCTGCCTTGTCTTTTTCTCCAAGGAGAAAAGTAGAGCAATAATCATGAGTACTGGCTTTTCCTAGACAGGACCCAATCCCCTTTTGGGAATTTCAGGGTGAGTTCTGATACTAAATGGAGAGTTTCATTAGCAATGTGGAAACATATAGGAAACATACAGGCACAACTGGTCAGAGAAGTGTTTGCCTCCTGACTGTGCCCTTGTCATGAGGGACATACATCTACAGGTCTTTGTCCCAGACTCTGGAGAAAATCCTGTTCTTGTTCCTATTTTCTTGGCTGCCTCCCATCTGCAGGATTAGCTGGCTGTGTTAGATCAATAATGTTTACCTGAAGGATTTCACCATTTATTCTCTGGAGATGAAGATGAGTTTCTTTGAGAGGTATGCTCCTCCCCTAACTCCAATGGGAGCTTTAAACAAGCTAGGAAGTAAGAGTTTTCAAGTTCTTCCTTTGTAGATGAAGAGCCCAAGATTCAGGCAACGGAAGGGAATTATTTCAAATTATCAGATGCTTTGCATCAGGACTAGAACTCTAGAACAAGTCTCCTGTTTCCCATTCAATACTGTCAGTCCCATTCCGTTTACAATACAGAATTCTAGACTCTGGGAGGGAAGACTGGGGTCAATGTAGGGACAAGAATTGGGAAAGATATCTTTTCCCTCATGTCTTGATCCTTCATACAGTCTCTGCTCTGCCTCCTGGAGGCCTGCCCCAGAAAGATATTTGGGCTGTGCCTTCTACCTGGGGATCTCGAGGGCTGGCTTTTCTCCCAAGGATACGTTCCTTAAACTACCGATAAGTGAGACTCCCTCTTCTGCTCTGGTGTTCCAAGACACACACATATGCATATGCACACACCTACACACACATTTATTTTAGAGAACTCAAAGCAAAGCCAGAGTGTTCTTGACAGGAGTTCTTCCCATTTTTCCTTTCCTCTTCTTCCTTCCAATCAAACTTGGCAACATTTCTCAATCTTCTTCATCTATCATTGTTTGGAAAATAACACATCAATCCACAACTTAAAATAGTAAATTTAAAAAAACAATAAAATAAATGTTAATAGATTTAAATAATGATAATAAATTTAAATGAACAACAAAAAAATTATAGACCAAATGGGAGAAGTTCTTTAAGTCCATTCCCATTCCAATTTGTCTGTATTTCCTGTACTTCTTTCAGCATAAGAGTTCTGAATGTTTTTCTGTTTTGTGTATAACTGTGCCTATACACACGAGCAGTTTCTTCACTCTAATGTATCATACCATAAACTCTATTCTCCCACTTACTTATTTTAAGAGGGGACAAGTTAGTTTTTACCTAATGCATCTCTTCATGTGTAAACACATAGTAACAAATGCACAAAATATAAAGAATTTTATATTTTATACTTTTATCATATATCTAGACTGTAGTATTGATGTACATACGGATTGTTCCCTATGGTTGACTATTTTAAATAGTGATGTCTTCTTTTGTATTTATACTTATGACATATATGTTTGTTAGTTTTTGGAAATAAAATTAAAGGCTCTTGTAAATGATCTGAAAAGTATAATCCTTAGGACCAGTATTGCTTCTTACACATTTGATAGATTTCCTTAGTGGAACCATAGAAATCTGGCATTTATTTTATCTGGGAAATTATGCATGTATTGATTCAATTCTTTCAAGGGTAAAATCCTATTCATGTTTTCTCTTTATTTTAATATTACTATTGATAGCATATATTTTTTTCTGAGAATTTTCTCAATTCATAAGTTTTCAAATGTTGCTTTTAATATTTTGTTTTTAGACCATTTATAACAACTTTCAATTTTTTTTATTTCTGTTATATGTTACTAGTACATTATCTTTTTTCTTCATAAATTTTACCAAAATTATACATTTTTTAATCTTCAAAGAATCAGTGTTTGATTATGCCTCTTCCTATAGTATGTATTTTTCCTGTTTCTATAATTTCTGCCATTATTTCTCTTTTTTTATCCTACTTTTTGTTTCAGGAGTAATTTAGCTTATTTAATTTGCTTGAAAGAGATGAGTAAATAGCTGCTGTTTCAACCTTATTCTTTTTTTATAACATGTAAATTTAGGCTATTACTACTAAACATCTTATAACACTAAAATAATAATTTTATTATTATTTAAATAATATTAAAGAGTTAAATAAAAATGAACTCTTTTAGGTCAAATATTTTCTCTGATAAGTACGTGCTTATCAACAGTGGTGGGGAGGGGAGGGAAGAATGAAGGAACTTCGGATTGTGCAGAAGGGAGTGAGGGGAGGTTGGGACGGTGGGGATGGAAAGGACGGTAGAATGAGACAGACATTATTACCCTATATATATGTGTCACTCTGCACCATGTATAGCCAGAGGAACGAGAAGTTGTGCTCCATTTGTGTAAAATGTGTCAAAATGCATTCTACTGTTATGTATAACTAATTAGACACATTTTAAGAATTTTAAAAATCAGCTCTTTATAATTTGTATTGATTTTTTAAAATTTTTAAAAAATTTTCTTAAATTTAAAATTTAATTTGTTTTAATTAGTTGTACATGGCAGTAGAATGTGCTCATACATTTTGATAGATCATACATAAATATAGTCTCTCATTTTTCTGATTATACATATTGCAGGATCATATCAATCATGCAGTCATATATGTACATGAGGTAATAATGTCTGTTTCACTCTACTATCATTCCTTCCCCCATACCATTTCCCCTGTTTTTATTCTCCTCTACCTAATATAAAGTAGCTCTTTCAAAATAAGCAATTTAGTGGCATTTAGTTCAATCACAGTATTGTGTGAACACTACTTCTCGCGCCAAATCATTTCATCACTGCAACAGGAAACCCTCCATCCACTGAGCAGCTACTCTCCACTACCCCTTTCTCCTTCTTCTGTTAACAATCTTCTCATTATCTTTATGAATTTGCCTGTTCTGACTATGAACCCGTACTCTTTAAAATGAAGAATAATATCTATATAGAACCAGTTAAAAATAATAATAGAAGAAAGAACAGTAGACTACTGGAAGGAGAACAGAGGGAGGGAATAAAGAAAGAAGAGAAGAAGTACTGGGGACTGAAATGGAGGAAATTATATTCCATGCATGCATGTGTATGTAAAAATGAACCCCACTACTACATATGACTATAATACAGCTAATAAAAACAATAAAAAACATTTAAAAATGTAGAATAAAAGAATAATAATATTGATTTTTAAATCTTGGAAATTGCATTCTCCAAACCTGCAATTCAGAATGTAAAAATAACCATTCATAATAATCTTAAGTCATGCTTCCTATTTTACATTAGTAAATTGTATATTATATATTGCATGGGTGATAGCTTATATTGAAGTGTAGAAAAAATACTGCATAGTTTGAAATGATGATTATATAGAAAGATACAAGTTATTTTAGAATCTTATACATTTCATATTTGCTGCCTTATAATTTTATAGGTATAAATTCTAAACAGTTCAGATTTAATAAGAAACAGCTGATACTGAAGGTAAACAGTTTACCCATAGGTGCTTGTCTGGAGTTTCACAATTGACTTTAGTATTGGCATTATAAACAGTTTGAGGATCCTGTCATAAGGAACTGGAAGGCGAATTAAGCCTAATCAAGGTGACCTGTAAATAATCCTGCTGATCATGATCAACTTTCACAAGTCTTCTGAAATTATAAAATGCCTACTCTGGCTTCTTTACTTCTGAATTTGAAATTTGAACTCCACTTTCCCTTCATATTGGTGTAGGGAGTGTTGAAGGTCTCATGCTCAAAGATGGGCATGTGATGACACTTCCATGTCCATGGGTCATTGAGAACCTTCCCTTGATCTAGAAGTTTCCTACAGTGGGGATGAACTTTCTTCCCATTTTAACGGATGTGGTGCAAACCTCAGGTGTTTTTTTGAAGGAATAACCAAACCTGTAGGAGATGAATGTCCTATGCTTCTGTCTAGAATGGTGCCATTCATTTGGGAGTCAAACAGTTGCTGGGGGAAACTTCATGATACATACCAATGAGTTGTATCCTTTCATGTTATTCAATGTGGTTTAACAACCTTCTGTTTCATGTTGAATCACACCATTCATTATTTTATTTCAAACCTTTTATTTTTGAAACTTCTTCATATTTATGGTGGTACAGTATTATAATTTGATATGTGTATACAATGTCTAATGATATAATCAGCATAATTAGCATTTAAATATCTTTAAACATTCATCATTTCTTTCCGTTGGGAATTGCATCCCACAATTTCCCAATTCCTTGTAAAAGGGTAATTCATACCAAGGTAGAAAGGAGAATGAGATGATGGATGGGTGTTTTTTGAGGTTGTAGCAGATATTGCCTGGAGGTGAGTAGGGGGTAAGAGATGCCGATATAAAGTAGAATTAGGAAAACAAGCAAAAATTGATTCAAATTAATGCTTTTAACCATTAGATGAAATGCATTCAAATGGTTTGAAGGTAAAAAGGTGGCTATTGGCTGAACAATTATTGTTCAAGTTAAAGAGTTATTTATATGATCAAAGCTGACATTAGCATTGTCTATAGTATACTATGTCTGGGTGAAGAAAATTCTTGTTGAATCTTGGTTTGGATTTCCTTTTAGTTTGGACATTTGCAGATGTCTATTAGTCTAAGGCCACAGAGGTCCATCAGTCTTAGGTCATGGATCTCTCCTGAGCTGAGGGGATGGGAGGTGGGGCGTAGACCTATTTCCTAGTTGCTATGATTATTCTACTGGAAACTTCTGGTTTGTCAGCTCACAGGACTGCAGCTGACTGCTTGGATGCTGCACTGTTTCTATTGTTTGTAGTAATTGAGGATGTAGACTCTGTAGTGTCCCTGTGATTGCCATGTGTCACTGTGTACCTGTTCCCCTTTATTGGATTCCTTTTGAAATATTGAAGGTCCTGGTGACTCCCTGGGTGCAGAGAACTCTGGTTGTGGATTTTCTGTGGGTGATCTGTGGTGCAAAAGTATTCTACCAGCCAATGCCACACTCTGAGATGTGAAGAGTCTCCAGTGGTACATCCGGACTCTAGTTTCCACTACTCCAGGCTGTGAATGGCGTAAGTTGATGTCCAGGGCAAAGACCTTCCAATATCCAAACAATGCTCTATCACTTGCCAATTATGATCACAGTTCAGGCTGTGGACCTGTCAAGGCTGATATCAGCCCCTATCTTCTGTGTATCCTCAGGCAATTTCCCACCAGGTGTCTATGCAGCTGGATATTCAGGCAGGTTCCCTTTGGTAGGCTATGTGATCCCAGCCCTGCAATCCTTGAGAAATTGGCTGAAGCCTCTGGGTACTTCTCCTTGTGCTCTCTCCCAGCCAAGTTTGCACAAAGAATGGATATGGTGATATTTTGCCTTTCAGCTCTTTAGGATCTCCTTTGCCCATGCTTATTTATTTTCTTCTGTGAGGCACAGATACAGATTTGTCTAGTGCCTGTCCTGCTCTTACTTGCCCAGTGCTGTCTCTATGGAGCCTAATGTACTGCAATGGCTGTCTCATGCTGTTTTCTTTCTATTTATTTATTTATTTATTTACACAGACTTCATTTTCATTTTCTTTAATGGGTGAACTTACTGACATTCTTAGTAACAGTATGAGTTTCTGTCTTCACATCCTTATTACAGTTTTTCCCTTTGACTGCAGACATTCTTACTACAGTGAGATGATAATGCATCATGGTTTTGATTTGTATTTTCCTGGTGATTAGTGATGTTGAACATTTTTCATGTATGAGTTCTCCATTTGCATATGCTCTTTACAAAAATATCTATTCACATCACTTGGCCCTTTTTAAATTGAATTAGTGTTCCTATGAGTTGGATTTGGTCTGCTAGCATTTTGCTTACAATTTCTGCATGGGTGATCATCAGGAATATTGAACTATAGTTTTTAATTATATGTATGTGAATGAACTTGTTTTATTTTGGTATCATGGAAATGAGTTTGCAAGTATTTTCTTCCTTTTTCTCTGTTTGAAATAGTTTGAGAAAGAATTGTTATTAGTTCTTTTTGGCCGAGCTATTCCATTCATCAGTTTATACCCAAAGGACTTAAACATAGCACACTACAGTGATGCAGGCACATCAATGATTATAGCAGCGCAATTCACAATAGCTAAACTATGGAACCAACCTTGGTGCCCTTCAACAGCTGAATGGATAAAGACTATGTGGTATATATATACAATGGAGTATTACTCAGACTTAAAGAAAAATGAAATGATGAGAGTTGCTGGTAAATGGATGAAGCTAGAGAATATCATGCTAAGTGAAATAAGCCAATCTCAAAGAATCAGAGGCTGAATGTTTTCTCCAATATGCAGATGCTAATTCACAATCAGCGGGTGCTGGTGAAGAATAGATATATTTGGATTAGGCAAAGGGGGGTGTAGTGAGAAGAGGGGGTATGGAGCAGGTAAGACTATAGAATGAATCTAACCATATTACCCTATGTACATATATAACTATGTGACTGGTGTGATTCTACATCATGTACAACCAGAGGAATGAAAAGTTATACTCCATTTATGTATGATGTGTGAAAATGCATTCTACTGTCATTACAACTAATTAGAACAAAAAAGAA
>JAJEJO010061202.1:29569-76589 GCA_020662805.1 Glaucomys volans | reverse complement strand
CCAAAGCTGAATAATTTATGCATGGCAGAAACTTGAGGAATTGACTCCCTGCAAATAAATGGGCTATTTTTATTTTCTGCGTTAGTCTTTTCACTGTAATGCCTTGGCACTCTCACCCCTTCCCCCTCTCTGTTGTTGTGGTCCTAGCCTTAATTTTTGCCATAAGATTAGCAGAGCCTGCTTTGCCCAACTGGCACTGGGTTGAAAAGTTTCTTACGTTTCCTCTGATATGTGGATGCTAATTCACAGGGGATGGGGTTAGGGAAGAATAGAGTTACTTTATATTAGGTAGAGGGGAGTGAAGGGAGGGTAAGGGGTATGGGGGTAGGAATGATATTAGAATGAAACAGATATTATTACCTCATGTACATATATGACTGCATGACCGATGTGATTCTACAATATGTATAATCAGAAAAATGAGAGATTACACTCCATTTATATATGATCTATCAAAATGCGTAAATGCATTCTACTGTCATGCACAACAAATTAGAACAAATAAAAAGAATTATCAAAGGTTTCTATTAGCAGTGTTTTACTTCCTTTTAATAGGATGTTTAATTGGTATTGGCTGTGTCTGATCTGGCTCTCATTTGTAGACTTAATCTTCTCATTCTGTGACCCACGCCTTTGCATGACTTGATCAGGCCAATGTATTGCCACAATGCTACTTTATCATACCCATTTCTCCTGCCAGAGAACAGTCTTGGAGACCTCCAGGTATAATAAGACCACCTATTGTATCTGCCAACAGGGGAATCAATATACTTATTTTGATCCACAGTATTCCCCAACTGAGGAATGGCTGGAAGTTCAAAGCTCATGGGAAGGCAATTTGGAACAGAACCCATTAATTTACAAAGTTCAGCTTATTAACATAAAGCAACCAGTGTCAGTACCTTTTGATGCATGTGGGGTCATAAGGAAGACTTGGGCACTTGCTGTGGCCCATTGTATGTCCACCACGTCATGTGGAGATTTATCTGAGGAAAGGAGGTATAGGATCAATGACAAGTATATTTGCAAAAGTCTGCAAATTGTACATGGTTCACCTATACTGATTGCTGAGGATTTTTTGTCCCTCTTGTAGTTATGTTACATGGGCCACTTGGCCCAGTGTTATGGTTTAGATATGGCATCCCCCACAAATTCACATGTGAGACAACACAAGAAGGTTTGGAGGAGAAATGATTGGGCTCCAGCCTTAATCTAATCAGTGAACTGATCCCTGATGGGATTAAGTGAGTGGTAACTGGAGGCAGGTGGAGTGTGCCTGGAGGAAGTCATTCATTTGGGCATGGCTTTGGGGTATGTATTTTGTATCTGGAGAGTGGAGTCTCTCTCTGCCTTCTGATCACCATGTGAGCTGCTTCTCTCCACCACACTCTTTCGCCATTATGTCCTACTATCTATGGATTGAGATCTTTGAAACTGTGAGCCCCTAAATAAACTTTTCTTTTTCTGGTCAGTTCTTTAATTCACAGCAGTAAAAAGGCTGACTCAAACAGCAGAGTGAGGGCAAAACTTCCCCACTTCAAAAAGGATTCACTAAACCCAAGTGTAAACTGGGAACCTGTAACCATGTTGTTTCCCTATTCTTGACCATGAAGAAGGGATGGAAAACAGGCTACTGAGTTACACACATATAACTGGATTAGGTACTGACCCAGGAAACACACTATCCTTCAAAATACAACTTTAAGTATTCCTCCCATCAGATCTTTCATTCCTTTTATGAAGAGAAGCAAAAAAGTCCACCTCATTTCTCCATCACAGTCAAAAAATCTATTCCTAACCTTGGCACAGCAGACTGTATTTCAATTTCCAAATGTCTCTTCTAGCTATGTGTGTGGAGGAATGAACAGGGGGATCAATGCCAAGGGAAGCTAAAGAGCTAGACCCCTGTAAGTCCTGCAAAGAAACAATGTGTCCTTGTTCAACACTGGTGCTTGGTCAATTATTGGAAAATATTGTCAGTTAAAGGAAAATATTGTCTTGCCTGAGAGGGAAAACAGTTTAACATCACAACAGGGACTCTAACATGTCTGGGCCAAAAATTCTACAGTGGAACTACTCAGGAAAAACCAGTGGTAGAGATAATCAAATCACACAGAACTGAATCCACACTCTGTCAAATTTCTCTAACCTCAAACAGGCTTGGGAAAATGTTGACATAGAAATCAAATGGCAAGTCCCACGTGGATTACACTGATCTGTGAAAGGGCTGCCTGTGCTAACCTGCTCAGATTCGTTTGGATCTTGTGTACTGGGGAAAATTTGCCTCTTCTTTTTCCTCTTTCCATATTAGCCAGAAAGGAGCAATTGGGAATCCCAGTATATGAAGACTGAGGGGGCTCAAAGAGACTGGCAAACTCTGGAAATTGGCAACTGGAAAGATGATAAATGGTCCCATGAATGGATAATTCCCTATTATGGTCCAGCCACCTTGGCAGAGGATGGGTCTTGGTGGTATCAAACTCCCATCTACAAGTTAAATTGTATCATTAGGCTGTTGTTAAAATTATGACTGAGGAGATCACACAAGCCCTCAATTCATTGGCCAAAGTGCTCAAATGTGCAATGTTATCTGTCAAGACCACTTGGCTTTAGACTACTTGCTTGCTTTTGAAGGTGGGGGTATGTGGAGAATTTAAACTGAGCAATTGCTGCTTACAGATTGATGATGAAGGCAATGTCATAGAAGAAATTAACAGATAATATGGTAAAGATCACCCATGTCCAGTCCATACCCTGGAAAGGCTAGAAAGCTGGGAAATTATTTGTAGGATGGTTTTCAATTTTAGGGGGATTAAAATCTCTCATAAGTGTTGTGGGTTTAATTCTGGAGGCCTGTCTACTACCTTGCCTGTTACCCCTGGTCATAAGGTATGTCTTCAGCCTCAGGATGCTATGGTCAAAAGAAAGATGACCACACACATCGTGATGTTTTGAGAATATAAGCTATTAAGTCAGGATGAAGCTCTTTGATTATAAAGGAATCAAATATGAAAGGAGAAGAACTACTCAGCATGGCCAGTATCTGTGCACACATGCAGGACTGTTAAGTGATGTATCTCTGTGTGGCTGAGTATCTCTGTGTGCATGTGTAACACTGTCAAACAACATGGCACGGTAAGTACCTGTGTGCACATGCATGACTCTGTCAAACAGCATGATACCTTTAGTAACCATGTATGCTTGTGTTTCCCAGGCTAAGGAAAGGCAGTGTGACACACTCAGGGTGCATGTACAATCCTGCTGACTTGCTCCTGGTGTCCTTGTGCAGATCCATAATAACTTCCATAAGATTTTATAGTATAGAATACCCACACATAATATATTTTTCCATGTAGGGGACAAAAGGGCTAATGCATCCTGGAGGATTGGGGGTAGAGGGGGATGAGCAGGGGCTTATAAGGCAAAGCCCCACTGCAATTGGAGTTCATCCATTGGATGATAATCCACTGAGCCTGTCCTGATACAAAATAAACACTGCTTCCTGTTGAATATCCTGGTGCCCTGTCCCTTTGCGTGCAAATCCTGCAACAGTAGGATTAGAATTGGCTAGCTTAAATAATTTCAATGGCCTCTGAAAGACCTTCTGTAGTTGTCTGATGTGTGGCCCTGTGAAGTTTAGGATTGGCAAATGTTGGACTTGTGTGGGAGAGCCTGATAGAAATAGTGGAGGTGTGCAGAACCTTGATTGGTTGGGTTGCATTTGGAAGGTGCACTTGCAGGTGAATCTTTCACTATACATAGGAATTGGCAAACCTGAGTGGACAGCCAGCTTAGAGCCAATAATTCCCTAGATGTCAAAGCATCAAAATTATAGAAAATAAAAATATATGATTAATACATCCATATTTGGAGTTCTAGATCTACTAGCTTATTTCTTCTACCTTTGGAATCAATTAAGTAATTGATTGAAAAGTTCTTGGGAAAGAAAATGAGAAAGTTCTTGGTAATAATTTCAGCCATAAAGTAGGTATTGATCTAAATTAAATCATTACAAGTTGGGGTGATGTGTAAAGAGGATAAGGAAAGTGGATCTAACAGTCAAGACTGTTAGGGGATTTCCAGAGTGTTAGGGGAGTTCCAGAGTGTTTAGAGGCATTTATATTTCAGCTTGTGGTTGACTGGGGCAAGCGTGGGGGAAGAAAGTTTTAAAACATTGGAAGTTGACAAGTTGACAAGTTGATTCTGAACCTAAAGGGTTGTAAATGCCTGGCTAAGAAGTTTGAATTTTATTTGGTGAACAAAATATATAATATCTCAATAATCGGTGACATATGGAAGTTTGATAGGGAAATTGAAGCATGATTACGAATGAGAAGAGGCAATTGATAAGAAACCCAATCAGGAGGTGATGATGGAGTCAGAATGTGTAGTACATTGAGTCTTTCCTGTCTGGTGGCAGGATAGAGTAGAGAAGGGGGAGGAAGGTGGTGCTGGGAATGTCCTAGAGGAGGACTACTTCTTGGCACTCATACTCTGAGAGTTTATTCCAGGTCTTACAGGAAGTAAGGGACTCACTGAGAGTTTTATTAGTCCCTTTAATGATCTTCTGACCTCTTACAAACACTTGGTGAAATTGTAGCACTATGCAAAACGTATTTCTCATGAACACCTCAGTTTTGTTTTCACAGAAATTTTCCAATGTAATGAATTTTTTCCTTATGGTAGACTTTGAGCTCCTAGCTGGCACTTTTTTCAGTTAGATAAGTCAAAGCAATGTACAGAAAAAAATTAAAAGGCTGGTTGAAAAACTTCAGTGTGTCAGGAGTTATCCAAAGAGCTGTGGACACACAGATGATCAGAAGCCAACTGCTCCCTGGGAGGGACCCAAGGAAAACAGGGAATTTTTAAGACTTCTAATATTCTAATATGATTTTCCATGTCACCATTATTCATTTTATAGGCCTACTTGTTTAGATTTTTATATTTCCGCTTACTAGGCACATGGTTACCTCTTTTTAAAATGCATTTGCAAAATTTTCCTAAAGCACTTTCCTCTGGGTTACTTTACATGGTTTGTACAATAGCAGTGTTTTTGCAGCTGGCTTCTGGCTCAACAGTACCTGCTGATTGGAGTCCAGTTGTGTCACTAGTCACCAACGTGACTGTACACAGACTTCTGTAACCATCTCTGTGCTAGTTTCCTGATGGATAAATAAGGGATATAAAGTACATGCTTTAAGTCTCTAGGATAATTAAGATATAAACCTTAAATATTTGGGATAATGTCTGGCACAGGAAGGCTGGTTAATCTTAGTTACTAATAATAGAGAAAAACACCAATGAAAATGAAAATGAGTGAGTTTGAGACAAGGCTTTTTCCATCCTTACAGACAATCCCCATTCCAACTCTAAGTCAATTTCTCAGGTTATCCGCAAAGAGAATGGTTTGCTTAATGGATACCCCAAAAGGGAGAGAGTCTCCTTCTCTCACACCATTTCAAGGATGGGGAATTTTCCGCCATCAAACCTGCACTGAAGCAAAGAGAAATTTTCCAACTCAATCTGTTCAGATGGGCAAACATTTTAGGGAATTCACGTCCTGAGAATCATTTTATTTGAGTTCTTACCTAGAGTTCAGCATGATTACTCCATTTTTGGGGGGAATGCATCTAACACATTCAGCATCTAAAGAAAATGCTTGAGTGAAATCAAACCAGAGAGTAGTAGCTGAGATTCACTGACTACCACTGAAAACCTTACTTGAGATTCCTGTGTTTGAATATTAGCATGCTGGGGGATGACACTCAAATTGTCTGCTTTATTTCTCTTTGTGTGAGCTTTCATGAGTGGCATGTAGCTTAGAAATTGTATTTGTATTTTAATCTGTTGAGATTATTGATTAACTCAAATGTGGAGGTTGACAAAGAGAAAAATTGATATTATGGGGCTGAGGGTTCCTGACTGGCAGGAATGTATTTGTCATTGACCTATTTAACTGTCTATCCAAACTATTAGGTGGATATTATCTTGTGTTAGATTTTTTTCCTGGATAATGCTGAATTCATGGTATATATCAAAAGAGCAGTTTTCATTTTCTACAATAAACATCTTATAGCTTAGTAAACAGCAAGTTTTCTCAAACAAGTATGGATTACAAGTAAAACTAGCTAAGTTTTCCTTTTTACAAGTTTTCATTAACTATCAAAAAACTTAGAAAAAATGGGACAGAGATGACCAAATAGAGGTTCCCAGGACTCACTTACTCTTTTGCAAAGAAAAACTGAATTTACAGGTGGACAGGTACACATGGAGGTTAGTGAATGTGAGATGATGTTGGAACTCAGCAAGTGGGAGATTGGAACCTTATAAATCTCAGAGAACTGGAACAATAGCATGGAAAGAAGAACACAGTACCCAGTAACTACCAGCTAGGGAAGCAGGGGACTTTGTTTGGTAAGAAAAAGGGTAGACAAGAGAGTCCCAGCCAACTCCCTTAGCACAGAAGTTAGCAACTCTAGCTACTAGAAGTTTTCACAGTTATTGCAGGTATGCAGCCCATTAGGGTAGTGTAGCGGGTGGCCAAGGAGTAAGCTCACCAGGCGGGTTCACCAGAGTCAGACAAAAGTAGTGGCTTGAGATTTATTAGAGTCTGTGTCCCGAGCGAAACCTCCAGCCCACCCTCCGTGAAAGTCGGGGTGGGAGAGCCAGAAGAAATCGCACGTGGCTTTGGCTGCTCAGGGTTTTTATACTGAGGAAGGGGTCAAGGGTCCTGTGCAGGAAAAGGTGGACCCGAGGTGGATGTCAGGGTCAGCAGGTCTGCCTCATTGGTCACTTCTGGCATGGTGTGTTGCTAGGTGACTGCTCCCTCCCCCTGCAGCCGCCCAAATTTGATCTGACAGGTAGTAGTGTGGAATCTGCACAATAGCTTTGCTTCGGAAAAGAAACACACATAGTTTTCCTGACTATCTCTAGATCTCAGAATGCCATAACTAAATGCTCTCTTTTATTTCTTATAAGCCACCTGATGATTTAATTTTGTTATTTTCTTGTATCCCTTCAAAACAGATTCTATTTGGTTTAAACCTACACACTTTTTTAGAACCTAGTCCAACCCTTTCCATATTGAGAAGGGAGCAATACATCTCTAGGTAACAGAAAACTCTGTATATCCCCATCACTGCTTATCCCCTCTATAACACAGGGGATTACAGCCTCACAAACTACATCTAACCTAGTAGAGTAACTGTTACCTTAGCATGCTCACTCCCCTTCTTTACAGGATATAGGCATTTCCTATAGCCTGAAAACACAGAGAGGTTCAGAAGATGTTGCCCTTTTAAAAGAAAGACCAAGGCCCTTCTCCTCTGAAACCAATTCCATGACCTGTGAACTCTTGTCAACACCAGGACTAAATGAAGGCACCCATGCACTTCCAACTCCCACACACTTTCCCCACTCTGTTTTAGGCGTATTCCACTGTCGAGCCTGGAAGTAAGCACTCTGGTTATCACCAACACTGCACCACCCACATACTCTGTCTGGGTGCACACTTTTAGAGTCTGAGAATGAAGACTGTGGTTTGAGCCATTGCCTAATCCCTGTACTACATCTGGTTGTGTGATATAGTTGGAGCTGAGAACAAGCACCAGAGCAGGTAGTGAACAATGGGTCATCAAAGAAATAAAAAAGCAAACTAAAGTATTACTTGGGACAACAAAAATGGGAACAAAACATGTCAAAATGGCTGGAATAAAGCAAAAGCAATATGAAGAGGGAAATCTATGGATAAATACCTATATTTTATTTTTCATTTTTATCCTTTTCTTGTTCTGTTTTCTATTGTTTCTTAGTTTCCAAATTCTTTAATCCAGTATGTGGATTAAAATATACCTATCTGGATAGCTCTGAAATTTAAAAAATTTCACCTAAATTTTTAAAAAAATCTGTTTTCTATCTTTGTAACTGATCCAGGAAATAAACATTAGTGATTTCTTAAAAAATAAAAAAAATTAAAAAAAATTCAAATAAGTAATGTAACTATGCATCTTAAGAACTGAGAAAAACAAGAGCAAACCAAACCCAAAATTAGTAAAAGGAAAGAAATAACATGATTCATGGAGAAATAAGCAAAATAGAGGCTTAAGAAATGTAAAAGATAGGTGAACAAAGAGTTGCTCTTATGCAAAGACAAACAAATTATACAAACTTTAGCTAGAGTAACTCAGAAAAAAATATGATCCAATTAAGCAAAATTAGAGACAAAGAAGGAGACATCACGACTGATACCATAGAAACACAAAATATCATCAGGGACTGTTAAAAACAGCTATATGTCAACAAATTGGAAAACCTAGAGGAAATGGATAAATTTATGAGCACATTTGATCTTCCCAAGTTGAGACATGAAGATCTAGAAAATAAAAAGAGCAAACAATGAGTAGTGAGATTGAATCAGGAATAAAAACAAAGAAAACAAATAAAAAAAGAGAAAAGACCCAAGTGAATGAACTTATTGGTGAATTCTATCTAACATTTACAGAAGAACTAAAATGTAGAAAAGGAGAGAATTTTTCCAAACTCATTTAAGGTCAGCATTATTCTCATACAGAAACCATACAAGGACATTATACATCAACATCTCTAATGAACATGATGCAAAAATTTTGTAAAACAATAGCAAATCAAACCCAACATCATGTCAAAAATATCATTTGTTATAATCAAGTGGGATTTATCTCAGAGATGTAAAGATAGTTCAACATATGTAAATAAGTGAAACATATCAAGACACAAAAGACAAAATGATTATCTTGAGATATAGGGTGAAAATTTGATAAAATCCAACATTCCTTCATGATAAAAATATGAAACAAATTGAATATAGAGGGCACCTAGCTCAACATAACAAAGGATACATATGACAAACCCACCCCCTAACATCATCCTCTAAGATCTGGAACATTTTTTCAGATGTGGAAGACCTATAAAATGTAAATGCAATACATAAATAATATAATTACATTATAATAATGAGAATACAATTTTAGTATTAGGGTTTTAATATAATAATATATATAAACTCCAGATTATGTTTTCCAACTGCAGTTAAAGCATCTATATTGATTTCATTGAATATTTTGCAGAACTTTAACCTTGGAACTTAATGGGCTAATAATAACAATCTCTAATTCAGATATTTTTGGATTTAACAAAGTTTCTTTTAGCTACTGTTTTCATTTACATTTCTTTGAGAAGGATAATAGAAGATTAAATAAAAGATTATCTTTTCTGATTAACATGCTAATTTCCAAAAGGTCACTCGCTAAAACAACAGAATTTGCCTCCTTCTTTGTAAACTGCTCTTCTTTCAGTAGAGCATGTAGAAGGAATTGTGCTTGATATCAAAGTATGGGCAAGGGAAGTTTGCACAGTGAGCCTTGGAAGCCATTTGATATTTTCTTCTGGCTTTGGGAGGTTCACTCTTTGCTGCATCTTTGGTTACCTCACTACTGAATTACCTGGATGGGACTTGAAGAGGAAAATATAGATTTTTTTCCCCAAGCATCTAACATCAGGAAGGTGGGTTTTCAGTTGTAATGGTTGGCCTGTATTTTATTTGTCTGTGAGGCATTTCTTTTGTAGACTTACTCCTTGTTATGAATATGGTTAGTCTCCCAAAGGTTCGTGTGCCAGAAGCTTGGTCCTTATATTAGCTAGTTTTTGTTGTCGGCATAAAGAAATACTTAAGACAGGCTAACTTTATAAAGAAAATAGGTAATTTAGCTCATAGTTTTGGAGGCTGCATATCCATGATCATACAGCACCATTGCATCTGCCTCTGATGGTGCATAACAATGGTGCAAAGGCATGAGAGAGGAAGAGATCACATGGTGAGGTAGTAAACAGAAAAATTCGAGGGTCAGACTCAAAATTTACAACGTATTGCTCTTATAAGAACTCATTCCAGAAGACCAGTATTCCCTTATAAGGACAATACCCTACATGAACTAAGGACTTCTCACTAGTTCCCATCTCTTAAATTCCCTTAAGCTCCCCATACATCTGATGCTGTGAGGAGAATCAATCAGAGCCAAGTTCCATTTCCCCAGATGTGAAGATTGAACACCTGGGAAACACCAAGGCAAGAATAGAAAGCAAGTTTTATTTAAGGATTGAACAGAGAGAGACTTCTTTGCAGAGAAGGGGATCCAGAGCTGATATCCAAAGAAGTGTGGGTGTTCTGACTCTTTTATACATTTTAGAGTTCCTTTGTTCTCATGACCTCCTTCTCCCCTTATTTTGCCTATAGGATCAAAAAGTGGAGCAAAAGGTGGAGTGATCCTGGGCAGGAAGGGAACATCCCAGGAGGCATTAACAACTCCTACAACTCCCTGCAGGGAAGAACAATTCCCTGGAGGTAGATCACTTTGGCAATAGATTGGAGGGGGAGGAGGAAGGACTCTGGAGGTATTAGCATTTGATTTCCTATCCTTTCAAACCAGTTCCCCACCTCCTTAATTGAACCAAATTGTTTATTATCTACACTGCCTTTTGTCCCCCTGCTTCACATCCACCTTGAGAACGAAGCATCCAACACATAAAACAATAATCCATATTCCAACCATAGCATTTCCCTATATAACAGTATTACTGAGATGAATCTTAAAGAGATGGACCCTAGTGGAAGGTAATTAGGTCTTAAGAGAATCATTCTCAGGAGGAATAAATATATAGTTCTCATAGGATTGGGTTAGTTCTCACCAAAATAATTTGTTATGAAAGAGCTTGGCCACTCTCCAGTCTTTGACTTCCTTGCTCAGACCCCGTTTTCCTACACATTTTCTCCTTCTGCTTTCTGTTGTATTGTAATATGTCAATGGGAGCCACTTTAGACATCAGCAGCATGCTGTTTGTACTTTCTAACCACAAGGAGTGTTGTTATACCCTGTGAAAACAAGATCATCCAAGCTGTTCACATAAAGCCAAAAGAAGCCTTTTTTTGCCTGGCCAGCAATGACCACTCATATACCTAAAAGCCGTGTGCCATTTTCTACCCAGAAATTGTGCCCATCTGATGCCTGACTCTGCTGCTCAAAAAAGGCTTTCCTGAATTCCTGAGGTCTGAACCTGTGTTGGTCATTTTTGTGCTTACATTTTGGTTCCCTGACCAGGAAATGGAAGTAAGGTAATATTTGCCCTTCCCCTTTCACCCAAACCTGTTCCCTTTCCCCACAGTCGAGTTAAGTGGCCGATGGGACCTGGGAATTGACCACTGAGCATCTATCATTACTATGGTTTTCTGAGGTTGGGGGCACTCCAAGCCACTGCTCACACAGCTATGGCTTAATCCTCAAACTGACGGTGGCGGGCGCGCCCGGAACACACGGAACACAGTCAGTTTGAGGTTGAGACTGTTCACACTCTCTGAGTCCACTTTGGCTCTTAGCTGCCAGTACTCGACCTTTAACCAACCCCAATTCTGGGCTAGATTTTTGTGGCCTTATGCTTTGTGGACAGAGCAAGGATTTGCACGGAATCCTCACTGGTGCTGAAGGCATCCTCTTTCCGACCCCCTTGTTACCCTTTCCCCAATTCCTCCCCTCTGCAACACCCTGCAGACCTCCTTGCCATTTTGTTCCTGTTTCTAACACCTGCCTTCCCATTCTCCAGAGAGATAAGCCTTCCATTCAGTCTCCAGCAGATATGTACCCTGCCCTGAAACCTTACCATTTGTTGCACTGGGACCCCAGGGTTCCCCCAACCATTGAGATTGGGATAAAGGCATTCTCCCATTCTCTGGTGGAACTGTCCAGTCCAGTGTCAGGAAGATTTTGGAGGATGCTCTAATCTCAAACTGACACTTTAGTCAAGCCTCTCCAACATGGGAATTAGTCTATTCTAAGGGACTAGCCTTTGGGTTTTCTCATCAATAATTTTAAAGCACATTACCCCTAAACTGACCTCAAAATCAAATGCTTCATTAGGTTCAGCACTCAAATTTGGCTCCAGTATAAATTAAATGATTTGCACCAATGGCCCAAGTATGGAACCTTTGACCAATAAATTCTCCAAAATTTAAAAAGTTATCTGTTACAGATTGGCAAATGGTCTGATATACCTTATCTCCAGGTTTCTTTTTCCTCAGCTCAAAGCTGATTATGTCAGTGCTGCCTTGCTTTACTACTAATCCTCACTGACTCACAGCTTTCTTCTTCATTCACAGCCCCAGAAATAGCAGATGAACCTCCTCCTTACAGATCCTGGGGTCCCATAGCCCCCCATCAGGCTCTACCCCCAAAGTTCCACTGCATCCTCATCAGGTTTTTCTGAAAGCCCCACTACTCCTGCAGCAGATCGTCCTCCTCAAACCTCACATTCATGTTCTCCTTCTCCTTAGCCATCCCTTCCCCATACAGGGTCTAAAACTCTCCCAGTAAACACCTGTTCTTCCTCTGGGAGGTGACTGAAGGGACAGGGGCTGAAGGGACAGTCCAGGTACAGGTCCACTTCTCCATGGGAGATATGTCCCAAATGGAGGACAGATTAGGATCATTTTCTGAAAACACTACTAAATATAGGAAGGAGTTCACACATCTGACTCAGGCTTACCACCTTATTTGGGCAGATGTGCACTATATATTAAATTCTACCCTGACTCCTGAAGAACGTGCCCATATTTGGCAGGTGGCTGGAGAACATGCTGACTACCTACATGGCCAAAATCCCAATATCCACCCTGCAGTAGGAGTTGCCGTTCCTACAGCAGAACCTGATTAGACATATCAGCTTCAAGACTCTGGAGTTACTAAACTCTAGCACATAATTACTTACCTTCTTAAAGGCATGGCAAAAAATTCTCATACTCAGGTTAATTGGGACTACATAAAGGAAATTGCCCAGGGACTTTAAGAAAACTCCACTCTCTTTTTGGCCCAGCTTACTGAGGTTGTTACCAAACACACCAACCTACCTGAATAGTCCTGGTGGCATTTTCTTTCTCTATTTTAATTTAACAGTGGGTCTGCACCTGATATTTGTAAAAAAAAAAACTTTTTAGAAAAAGGCTCTAAGATCCCTGAACAACAGCTTTTAGACACTGCTTTCAAAGTTTTTAACAACAGGGAAGAAGAGGCCAAAAAAGGGAGAGATAAGCATCTTAAAGCTCAGTATCAGCTCCTGGACTCAGCAATCCAGAGCCCTAAGAAAGCCCTATGTTTTGTGGCCCCACTGGACCCCCTAATCCATCCACCTTCCAGGCTCTGTTTCTGATATGGGCAGACTAGACACTGGGCAAGAGTTTGCCCTAACCCCCAAATCCCCCCACCAAGCCCTGTCCCAACTATGGGTAATGGGGACACTGGAAGGTGGACTTTCCCCAGGGAAGGACACTGCTCCCCTCAGTGCAGTTACCTGCTTTCCAAGTCCCATTCACTGAGCTGCTGGAATGAGGAGGCCCAGACTCCACTGCCCCTACCCCTTAGGTGGTGCATCCAAAGAACCCTGGGTTACAGGAATGGTGAATGGTCATACTATTTCCTTTTAAGGCAGACTATACCTTATACAGGTTATGGATATCTAGGAGTCCCTGAGACTGTTATGGTAGGGTCGGGGACCCCTACATATCCATATCCATATCCATATCCATATCCATATCCATATCCATAAAGACACCTCACCTTTTTTCCATATTTGGATTTCTCTCATTATCCCATTCTTTTATAGTTGCTGCATCCCTACTGGGTTCAGATCTCCTCCACATATTAAAAAACGTCATCATCATTCCCCTTTAAAGTCTACTACCATCTTTTTAATACGTTCTGGCCCAGATCTGGTCCTCATGTCCCCTAAGTCTCCTGAGTGTTCTCTTCTGGCTGGGATTAACCCCACAGTCTGGGATAAACCCCATAGTCTGGGATACTTCTCAACCCAGAATAACTAGACACAATTGCCCTGTTCATATTCAACTAAAAACATCACTCACTATATTAGGTACAAGGCTTAGCATCTATGCAACCATTTCAAATTCTTACCATAAGTTGCTTTCCTGCCCTAGAGAGATATTTGCAGAGAAAAAAAGAGCTAAAATATAATTTCCCCTTCCCACCTCTCATTAACCGCCCCTGGAACATTCCCTTACTTGTCTCTTACTTGCCCCAGTAGCCCATCATAAGTTCATATAAGCTCATGTGAACTTAGGCAAGCTGTCCAAATCACCCTATAAAATACCCCAGAGCTAAGTTTTTCCTGCCTCTCACTTTCCCGAGTGATGGCCTTTGTCAGACCTTGACTAGCAAATAAAACTTTCTAAGTGTGGATCTCCTTGCCTGGTTTCTGCATTGCTCATCTGTGTCGCATTTTCTTTTCACACTGTGTTACCCTTCCCCAATATCCTTTAACTCTCTTAATCCTCAGAGGTTTAAAACCCATCATCTCCTGTTTATTATAGGCTGAACTCCTCATACCAGTGCACCTCCTCATAACTCCCCTATTCTCAAAGTAAAAAAATCCAGCAGCCAATTCGGGATAGTACAGTACCTCAGAAAAATAATGAGGCAGTTGTTCCCACATATCCTGTAGTACCCAATCCCTACACATTTTTATCTCATATCCCAGCCTCCACTAAGCATTTCCAGTGTTAGACCTGAAAGATGTTTTTTTTTTTTCACGATTCCCCTTCATCCTGCCTCATGCCCACTGTTTGTCTTTACTTGAACTGACCCAGACACTAATTATTTGCAGCAACTCACCTATACCATTCTCCCACATAGCTTCTGAGATAGCCCCCACTGTTTTAACCAGGCTCTCCAATGTGACCTGGCCACCCTAAAATTATCCCCTAGCCATTTTATCCAGTATGGAGATGATCTCCTGCTCTGTAGCCCTTTATTAGAACATTCCACAGTTAAGGTCCTCCTTAACTCCTTGGCCTCCTGGGGGTACTGGGTTTCTCAATCTAAGTCCAAGCTCTGCTTCCCTCAGGTACAATATTTAGGCATCCTATTAATACCCACATCCTGCACCATAACCCAAGAGAGACTCAAAACCTTAAAGAATATTTCCCTACCCTCCAAAAAAAGGGACACGTTTTCCCTCTGAGGTCTTTTTAACTGTTTATGCAATCTGGGTAACAAAATTATCCCTCATAGCCAAACCTCTCTACAAGGTCTCCAAGGGGAATCTTTCAGATCCCCTTCCATCTCCCTGTTCTTTTTCCTCTACCATTTCTACTCTCCAGAGTTTTCTTCTCAAATATTCAACTCTTTATTTACCAGACCCTAATAAGCCTTTTTACCTGTCACTCCACTCAGCACGGACAAACCTTGGGAGTTCTTTACCAGAAGTCAGGGAATACCCACTACCCCATTGCATTCCTATTGAAACAATTAGACTTAGTTATCAAGGCTAGTCCCAATGCCTCAAGGTTTTATCGACAGCAGCTATCCTCATCCCTGAGGGCAGAAAATTTGCATTACATCAACCTGTTACTGTTCTTACCACACACTCCCACCCAGATCTTCTCAGTCATCATTCATTTTTCTCCCTCCCCCTGACCAGAGTCCCATTACTGCATGCACAACTGCTGGACTTGCTGACGACCTTGCAGCAAGACTCCTCAGTAAACCTAGCCACTTTTCTACCAACAAAAATCCTTCTGCCCCTGTGATTTCTCACTCTTGTCCTGACACCCTTGATTTCCTAATTAAACCCTTTCCCCATATAACTGATCAGCCACTCCCTGATTCCCCAGACTCATTCATAGATGGAAGTTTCCAGAAACAGTCCCCTTACCTCACAGTTATGCTATAATTCAAGGAAAAGCTACAGCAGATTCTCCTCTCATCCTTACCCAGATAATTGAGTCATCTTCTTTACCTCCAGGTGCCACTTCTCAACAGGCAGAATTAATCACCCTGACTTGAGCTTTATCATTAGCTAGGGACAAATCAATCAATATTTTTACTATTCCAAATACACTAATAACCCAATCCATTCTAATATCCTGATCTGGAGAGAAAGGGGTATCTTACTCAGGCTGGAACACCTATTCTTAATGCTAGTTACATAGAAAGTTTGTTTGAAGCTGCTCTTTTACCCCACAAGATGGCAGTCTTGCACTGTAAAGGACATCAGACTACGTTTCCTTTGGCAACTGTTGGTAGATCGAATTGCAAAACTGACTGCCCTTTCCCAGTCATCACAAACTTCTCATTCAGTTTTATATTCTATGCCCACAAAACTCCAGCTTCCCCCTGAGAAAATTAAAGCTCCATTAGCTTACTTACACAGCTTATTCCACGCCAATTTCTGCTCCATCCAGATATTTTTAAAGAATTCATTAAACCTGTCCTCTGCAGATTTACGGTATCTCCAAAAAATTTCTCAATGCTGCACACTTGTCTCAAGGCTAACCCTAACTCCAATGTTAGGCCACCCTCATTTCCCACACACCAAGCTAGGGGAGTCCTTCCTGCCAGGGACTGGCAACTTGACTTCATCCACATGCACCCTGTTAAAAAACCCAAATATTTCCTTGTCTTCGTAGACACTCTTACTGAATGGGTTGAAGCCTTTCCAACTAACAATAAGAGGGCTCCTACAGTTGCAGCCCTACTTTCCTGAGAAATAATTACACACTTTGGTTTACTGCCTCTCTCCAGTCCTGGCCCTGAGTTTGCTTCCTCTATTACCCCAGAATTGGCTAAAATTTTTAAAATAAAATGGAACTTTCACATTCCCTATCATCTGCAGTCCTCCAGAGTGGTTGAAAGGACAAATAGGACCTTAAACACCTTAACTAAATTATCTGTAGACACTCACTTGGATTGGATCAAGCTCCTCCCTTTGGCCCTTCTTGGATCTGAGCACTGCCCCAAAAGTCTCTTATGATCAGTCCCTTCGAACTTCTGTATGGGTGACTCCTTGTCCCCCCCACCATTCAACCTGCATCACCTAGTATTCTTCCTGATGTCCTAAAACCCCTCCTAGGTCACTTCAGGGATGCTCTCTGGAAACACATCCATCTTTCACATCCCTAATATTCAGGGGCCCTTCCTTCAATTTCCCTAGGGGACTTAGTTTTCCTTTCCCCTTCTCTACTTGTAACTTCCTTACAAGAAAAATGGGCGGGCGCTTTTAAGATGATTCTGACCACACAACAACTGTCGCCAAATTAGAAGACCCATCCTGGGTCCATTTAAGCCATTTAAAACTTGTTCTTAACAATGCCTCTTATCAATCCATTCTTACAGGCCCCACCTGACTAGGTATTACACATCTCCCAGCCATTCCCAAGGAAACTGCTGACCTCATACCCAGAAATTTTAATGTCACTTTCTCAGACATCCTTCTGCCTTTTCTTAATAGCATATAACTTCATATTTACCCCCTTCATCTTTCTCCTCTTCAAATATTAGATCTTATTTGGGACCTCTGGCTTCAAGGGTCATTCATTGACCTGACTCCCAAACTTCTTTCTTCGCTTTGTGTTTTCTACTTATCATCTTTAACTTCACAAATGGCCACACTGGATCTGAAACAGCAAAAAACAAAACAAAAACAACAAAGCTGCTGGGCGCCATGGCACACGCCTGTAATCCCAGCACCTGGGAGGCTGAGGCATGAGGATCACGAGTTCAAAGCCAGCCTCAGCAACTTAGTGAGGCCTTAAGCAACTCAGTGAGACCCTGTCTCTAAATGAAATACAAAATAGGGCTGGGGATGTGGCTCAGTGATGGAGTATGCCTGGGTTCAATCCCTAGTACCAAAACAAATAAATAAATAAATAAAAATAAAAAAAACAACAAAGCAAAAGCAAAGCAAAGGAGAGAGGGAGGGCAGAAGAGAGAGAGAGAGAGAGGGGAGAAGAAGAAGGAGGAGGAGGAAGAAGAAGAAAGGAGAGGAGAGGAAAGGAGAGGGAAGGAGGGAAGACAAGAATCACTTAGGTAGTCAGTAGTCAGTGAGAATCTTGTCTCTGCAGGTGAAAATGAAAATGCCTCGAGCCTGGAAGTCACACCCCATGTCATGGGGACAAGTTAAAAAATGGTGTGACTCTACTTTGTGTACAACCAGAGAAACAACACTTCTACTCCATTTGTGTACGATGAATCAAAATAAATTAAAAAAAGAAGATTAAAAAAAAAAAACAACAACAGAGATAACTGGGGCAATTGAGAAAAATGGGTCAATTCATTATTCCTGTTAACAGGTTCCTCATGCTGGTCTTCATAATATGCACGACTGCAAGCATGGCTAATGGCACAAGGATTTATTGGGCCCACATTCCAAAGCCTGCCACTGCTCACTTGGCAGCATGGTTTGATCCTTCCCCTTCAATCTACTTTAATTTCATGGCCTTCTCACCAGGTCCTTTGTTGAATACTGGGTCCTCCCAACAGTTTTCGTTTAACTGTTTGGGATTGTCCTCCTGACCCCCACTTTTCATTTCTCTCAAGAACTCATTGTTACCACAATGGGCCTCAAATATGGTTTACTCATGTCCCTGAAAAACAGGAACAAGAGGCCAGGTTTATTTTCCTCACTGACAGAGGCTCACCTGCATGGCAGGAAGTTAGTGTTAATTACTCATTAAGCAGACCCCTATGCACTCACCATGGACACTGGGATCCTTCACATTAATTGTTACCGTGGTCTGAATGTGTTACGCCCCATCCTCAGAATCTGTCTGTTGCAGGAAAACAGGTTATTGATTGGGGTTCTTATGGGGAACTGATTGACACTGAATCTAGAGATTTGGGAGGCAAATTATCTTATGGGGACAATTCAGATCATGGTTATAGAACTGTTTTAAATTCCAATTCCATTATGTACTGATATAAGGGGAAATTATCACCTCCTGCCATGAAAATAGATTTGGGGCCAATTCAGGACACTATATTGAAAATAGGTCTGACCCAGGAGAATTTTTGGATCTGGAACAGTAATTCTCAATATAATAAGTTGAAAAATGTTATCTCTCTCTCTTAACATTTGTTTCATGAGTAATTCTACTTCACACCATGTATATTAGCACAAAAAGACTAGGCAGGAGGCAAACCTCATGAATCATCTCAGCTGTTTATTCAGGAACAAAGTTTCACAAAGGAACAGGGGATGCAGGGATGAAATGATGGTGGATCCACTTTCCTAGTGGAAAATTAGCCACTGAACAAAGACAGGGACTGGGTATATATGGGTTATTTTAAGGAGTAGTTCAGTGAACATATCAGTGTTCTTAGGCATTCAGAAATTTGGGGTCAGTGGATGTGTCCCTGTTAAGGGCTTAGGAGTTTGACCCTCTGGGTCAAGAGTCTGTGAATCTATCTTTGAAAGGGATTAATACCCTCTAGGGACTATCACTTTAGGAGTGATAAAACACTTCTTCCCTGTTTGTAGTTGGCATTTGGAAAACCTTTGTCATAGGAGATAAAGACCATTAATGTATGGCCTTCTTTTTCACTTCCTTTTCCAAGGCCACATTATCTTGGGAAGTTTTCATTTTCCATATCTAATAATGTGTATTAAATCTCTATGTTTTATTGTCTGGACTATTCAAATACAATATACTATATATTATGTTAAATGTGAAAACTATATGCTGTAACAGTGTGTCAATCAAACTATGTAGCAAAGTCCAGGACAAACTGCTATGATTCTCGAAAGGCCAGTAGACACCTGGCTTCCTGTAAAATTGAAAGAACCATGGCAGGAGATCCCTTCAGTAGCATTCATGCATGAATTTCTGTGACACCTGAAACCTTTGGTGGCTGATAGCTGGTATTGTTGTTTTGGCTGACATCATTGCTTCTGCTTCCACTGCAGCAATAGGATTGCATCAGCAGTTCCAAACTACTCATTACCTTCAACAATTCCATAAGAATTAAAGAAAACTTGGCAAACTCAGATACATATTGATCAAGAAATTTTGAGTGAACTTCAACAACTAAAAGATTTCATTATTTGACTAGGAGAACAAATACAAGATTTATAGTGGGCTCAGAGACTTTAAGGCCATTATAACATTACCCAGTTTTATATTACTAGAGTTCCATAAATGATACTGAGATTCAGTGGCACAATGGATATAATCACTTAATGGGACTTGATCCTTTTCATAATGCTTCTTTGGATTTGTTAAAGTTACAATCTCAGGTTCTGCAGAAACACCTACTTTTGATAATGAAGAGATTTGGGGCACTTTAGCTAAAGGGATTTTTTTTCCCCTTAAACCTTTTAAATTTTCTACACATATAGCTGGGTTACTAGCTATAGCTATACTGTTAATCTTATCTCTTTTCTTGTTTTGCACAGTCTGTCAAGCAGGATGGAGATGATTAAATCATCAGGAAAGTATTGTTCCAAAGTTAATCATGCTTGCTATGCTCTAATGGACTTGAACTCCTGAAATTATGGAAAGTACACCCTGAGTTTGATTGGGTCATGTGGCCTTGATTAAGAGAAATAGGGTCCCCAAATAGATTACCAACTAAAAGTGTTTTCTTAGCATTAGTAAATTACTTAATCTTCATGTTTTAATGCTAACATTGTTTTCTTAGACCTAGTTAATCAGTTATTCTTCACCTTTTCTTATAGTAACCTGTCTTCTCCCTATTCTTAATTTTGTACAGTTTTCTTAGTGAGATGATATGCACAATTCCAGTTGCCTCCCAAAACACATCAAGCCATGCTTCCCCCAAACTCCCAGCCTGACTGAGACCACAAAAAGAGAACTTCACCTGAGCCTCAGGGCTCCTTCCTTAAGCCCTATACACTCATTAAGCCCCAACTTCCAGTGCCCCCATGTTCTCTTCCAGAATTCTGAATGGATGGGTCACCCTATGACACCCCTGAAGGATTGTGAAAAATAATATTCTTACAAGATAGCGTCCCAAGGAAAATGGAGGAACAGTGTGGCTCAGAAGGAGGGAAGGGAAATTACCCAAACATTAAACCTCTCCAGTACATCCTTTCCAAATAACAATGTGCCCTGGGGGAAAAAAGCAAACTTTCATCACACCCCAGGTTCATCCCCAGCATCTCCACAAAAAGCAAACATTTACCTTTCCCAGTCCCAGTGCATCTCAAAGGAAGGAGGCAAATACTGAAATGTTGAGCCCTGGATTTTGACCTTCCCCCATTACAAATTAGCCCTAAAGGGAGGCACAACAAATATTGAAACTCTGGGAAACAATGAATCCCAGAGAAAGAAAAACAATGGTCAAGATTTGAGTACTTCCTCCCTTGGGATCTGGACTCCTATCTCCCTAGATAATAATGAGTTTCAACCTTTTCACAACTACCTTCCAAAGTTAAAGTTCTCACCTGTACTATTAGCCCCTGACTGTCCAAACTGTATATCCACACTCTCCAATGAAACTATAAAAATCCAGGCTCCTTCTGTAACCTGGGGGTCAAGCTCCATACCCAGAAAATGGGCCCTCCTGTGCCTATTGTAAGTTCATGGCCCGCAAATGATGGAGGCAGGAGACAGGACATGAACCTTAGATCAGCAAGCTTTCCTTTATTCTGCAGTAAGGTCCTTGGATCAGGCATGTGAGGGCCCATTTTCTGGATATGAAGCTGGCTCCTGAGTTACAGAAGGAGTCTGGGTTTTATAGTTTCATTGGAGACTGTGGACATGTAGTTTGGACAGTCAGGGGCTAGTAGTACAGGTTAGAACTTTAATTTAGGAAGGTAGTTGTGAAAAGGTTGAAACTCATTATTATCTGGGGAGATAGGAGTCCAGATCCCAAGGGATGAGTAATCAAATCTTGACCATTCTTTCTCTGGGATCCGTTGTTTCCCAGAGTTTCAATATTTATTGTGCCTCCATTTAGAGCTAATTTGCAATGGTGTAAGTCCAGGGTTCAGCATTTCAGTATTTGCCTCCTTCCTTCAAGATGCACTGGGATCGGGAAAGGTAAATGTTTGCTTTTTGTGGAGATGCTGGGGATGAACCTGGAAGGGATGAAAGTTTGTTTTTTCCCCTCAGGGCCCATTGTTATTTGGAAAGGATGTACTGGAGAGGTTTAATGTTTGGGTAATTTCCCTTCCCTCCTTCTGAGCACACTCTTCCTCCATTCTTCTTGGGAAACTGTCTTGTAGGAATATAATTTTCCATAACCCTTCAGACCTTGCAGCAGAATAAAGGAAAGCTTGCTGATCTGAGGTTTGCTTCCCATCTCCTGCCTCCATTATTTGTGGGCCATGAGCTTGCAACACCTTCTTGGCAGGAAGTATAAGCTCATGGCTCACAAATAATAGAGGCAGGAGATGGGAAGAAAACCTTGGATCAGCAAGCTTTCCTTTTTTCTGTAGCAAGTTCCACCAATCAGGCATGAGAGAGCCCATTTTCTGGGTATGGAGCTTGACCCCAGATTACAGAAGAAGTCTGGGTTTTTATAGTTTCATTGGAGATGATGGATGTGCAGTTTGGATAGACAGGGACCTATTTGCATGAGTTAAGATTTTAACTCTGGAAGGCAGTTGTAAAAAGTCTGAAACTCATTGTTACTGGGAAAAACTCAGTGTTCATTGCTTATCTTCCTTTCTCTGGGACCCATTGTTACCTAGAGCTTCACTATTTGCTTTTGTCCTTCCAGGACTCATCTGCAATGGAGAAGGGTAAAAATCCAGGGCCCAGCATTTCAGTATTTGCCTCCTTTCTTCAAGATGCACTGGGGATGGAAAGGGGTAAATGTTTGCTTTTGATGGAGATACTAGGGATGAACCTAGAAAGGGAGGAAAGTTTGCTTTTCCCCCTCAGAGCCCATTGTTATTGAGAAAGGATGTATTGGGAGAGGTTTAATATTTGACTAATTTCCCCTCCCTCCTCCTGAGCTACACAGTCCATCCATTTTTCTTGGGGAGCTATCTTGTAGGAATATTATTTTCCATAACCCTTCAGGAAGTAGCTAGATATGATACCATCACCTGAAATTCATTTTCTCCTTTCAGAATCTGGAATGAAGGATATGAAATTGATAAACACCCAAGACCGTGTGTGATCTGGGAGGAGGGTGGGAGAGAGAAGCCAAAGCTTTGATCCTTCCAATAAATCAATTCTCAGTGACACTGAATCCAGAATTGGACAGGCAGTTAGTGTAGAAATAGGGAATCTGGTCAAATTGAGGAATGGAGGCCATCAGAGTCTGGGAAGTGAGAGATGCCCCTGGGAGATTGGAATGTCAGTGTCTCCAGAGCCCTTTTGATCACCAAGGTTACCTGCTTAACTGCCCCAAAAGCTGCAGGCAGGGAGTTGCTAATTAATGCCTCGTGGGCCCCCACCTGAATCTCCATGTGGCCCTTCCCCCTGCTATTGGCACCTCACCTTTTTGTTGTGTCACCACCGCCACATGGGCAGGAAGGAGAGATAAGGGTCAGAGGAAGGGGCAGAACAAAGAAGACCCTAACCTTGGTGGTATCAGAAGGAGAGATAGATAAGGGTTGGAGGAAAGAATAGAACAAAAGAAGACCCTAACCTATAAAAGATGTAGGGTGCCCTCACTTCTCAGGGATTCTAGAACATCAGCCATGGCCCCCCTTCTCCCTCCTGGGAGAAGTTTGTATTACTACTTTTAAATAAAACCTGCTTAACATTCTTGCCTGGGTGTTCTTCTCTGATGTTATACTTCAACATCTGAGGAAGCAGAACTCATCACCGGTATGCAGAGGTATCAGCATGACAATCAAACTACACATTGATCTCATCCCCATGACAATACAATGACTCCAGGAGATCAGATGAGCACTGGACTCTGAACACTGAACCCTCCATCCTGGCCCATAAAAACAGTACTTAATTAAAAACCATGCCCAGAATGAACAAGTTCCAGATGTTTGCCATCTTTTGTCCATGTCCTGTTTATAGTCTTCAAAGACTGAGACACTCCTCAATGTAATCTAAATAAACCCATACCTCCCCTGTAATTGGGGCCATATTCTACCCAGAAAGTGTGCCCATCTGATGCCTGACTCTGCTGCTCAAAAAAGGCTTTGCTGAATTCCTGAGGTCTGCAACCATCTTGATCACTTTTCTTGCTTACAATTATTATATCTACTTTTCAAAGTCTCATGTTCACAGAAACAATTGAAGTAGAAAACTTTTCATATCAATCAATAGAAGAATCAATATAGATGTACAATCTTTTAAACATTTTTGAGATTTTAGGGTGATTAATTTTAGGTGTCAGCTCAACTGGATTAAGGGACATATAAAAACATTATTTCTGGGTAAGCCTAAAAAAGTGTTTCCAGAAGAGAATTGCATTTGAATTAGTAGACTACAAAAGGTCTTTTTTCATTGAATGAGGAACCACCCAGTCTGTTTAAGGTAAAAATGAACTAAAAGGAAGAGGGAAAAGGAGTTAGTTCTCTCTCTATCCTCTATGCTGAAACACTATTCTTCTGTTTTTGGGCATTAAGGTTACAAATACACTGGCTTTCAGAGTTGGACTGAGCCATGCACCTAGCTTCCTTTTTACACTTGTTTTGAGATAGTATACAATGGGAACTCCTGGTGCTCCATAATCTCATGAGTCAGTTCCTACATAAATCCTTTCTCATGTTTGTCTGTCTTTCTAGCTAGATAGCTATCAAATTATCTGCCTGTTATCTATCTATCAATCATTCACCTATCTCTGACCTATTGGTTTTCTTTCTCTGGAGATCACTGACTAACATAAAGCACTTTATTTTATGAATTTTCTTAACCACAATGATGATCTTTTAGATTATCTTCAAAGTTGCTGGCTCAGCCACTGAGGCTTATTCTAAAATGAACATATTATCTTTCCTCTTCTCCCTGTCCTACTCTCTATTCTCCAGGGAAACAGAATTATGTTTTCTCATCCAATCAGAGTTATCTGTCTTTGAACACACACACAACACAAGAATCAAGTAATTCTGACCTCAGGGATAAAGCATAAGATCAAAGAAATGGCTATATTCCAAATTTGCAAGTGAATCACAATCCCCTACATGGAACACTTGGAATGTAACCTTTGAATCACTTCTTTTAAAACCCTGTGAAATGTGTGTGTGTAGTGGGAGGATTCCATCAAAATAAAAGAAAGATCAGAGGAGTAGAAGAAGAGGATTGAGAAGAAAAGAGAGGCATGATGAGTGAAAAAACATTGAATGAATCTAACCTGTGTTTCTAATGTGCATATTGTTAGGTCGAATTGGGCGGCTGCAGGGGGAGGGAACACGGTCACCTAGCAACACACTGTGCCAGAAGTGACCAATGAGGCAGACCTGCTGACCCTGACGACCACCTTGGGTCCACCTTTTCCTGGGCAGGACCCCTTGACCCCCTTCCTCTGTATAAAAACCCTGAGCAGCCAAAGCCACATGCGATTTCTCCTGGCTCTCCCACCCCGACTTTCACCCCGGGGGCTGGAGATTTCGCCCGGGACACACATTCCAATAAAATCAAGCTACCACTTTTGTCTGACTCTGGCTAGCGCACTCCTTTTCACCCGCCGCCACCTTTGGGAGCTTTACCCGCCAGGCCCCCACCGCCCCTTTCGCTAGTTTTACACATATATGAGTATATTACAGTAAATCTCGTTATTATGCATATCCACAAGACACTTTATATATATATGTACATATATATATAAATATGTAGATATTTGGATATACATATTGATATACGTATCTGTAGAGTAAAGGGAGCAGGTGGAGGAAGGAGGAGGAGGATATTTAATTGGAGCAATCTGTAATTAATGCATTTATAATTATATTAAAATAAACCCTAACATTATATATAACTGTAATGAACCAATAAAACTTTTGAAAAATAAATAAATAAACCCCCCTATTCTCCTTTATGGGCAGAATCGCACTTTTAGAACAGGTATTCCCTGTTTGTCCTTTGCTAGTAAAACAACAAAACTTCCTTTTCTTTTTTCTAAAAGCTGTCCTCATTATTGGATTGGTATTGGGGGCAAGGATTGAGCTTTTGGTAACAAAACTTTCCTATATTCTGATAAAACTATCACCTTCCAAGGAAAAGAGAAAGAAAAAAAAAATCTTCCCATATAAGTGACACTATTTATATTTATTTATTTATTTATTGGTGGTGCTAAACATTTTAAAACATATTTTGAACACATTTTTTCTTTTATGAATTAACATTTATGCATCTATAAATTTTTATTGCTTTCTATGTGTTGTTTTTCTTCATGAGAAGAAAAGTTTAATAGTTAAATTTCAAGGCTTTGTGAGTTTAAGATAGGAAAATTCATATAAAGTGCTCATCAAAATGTCTTATATTTCATAATAAATAAATGGTAATTATTATTAATATCTGTGGTTAATATCAGTGATTAATACTATTGACATAGTTGGATCTTGGATGTCCTATAAAGGTCCACATGATGAAGGCTTGGTCACCAGACTGTGGTGCTACTGGGAGATGGTGAAACTTTTGAGATGTGGAGGCTCAGTTGAAGGAAGTTAGGGTTTTGTTACTGTAGTATGCTAATTTAAGTCCTTTGGGCATAAACCAAGGAGTGGGATAACTGGGTCAAAAGGTGGGTCCATTCCAAGTTTTCTGAGGAATCTCCATCCTGCTTTCCAGAGTAGCTGAACCAATTTGCAACTCCACCAGCAATGTAAAAGTGTGCCTTTTCCCCCACATCCATGCCAACACTACCATTGTTTGTGTTCTTGATAATAGCCATTCTCATTGGACTAAGATGAAATCTTAGAGCTGTTTTAATTTGCATTTCTCTAATTATTAGAGATGTTGAACACTTTTTCATATATTTATTGATTGCCTGTTCATTCTCTTCTGTAAACTGTCTGTCCAGGTCCTTGGTCCATTTATTGATTGGGTTCTTTGTATTTTTAGTGTAAAGTTTTGTAAGTTCTATATAAATTTTGGAGATTAGTGCTCTATCTGAAGTGCGTGTGATAAAGATTTTCTCCCAGTCTGTTGGCTGTCTTTTCACATTATTGATTATATCCTTTTCTGAGAAAAAGATTTAGTTTGAGTCCATCCCATTTATTGATTCTTGCTTTGATTTCTTGTGCTTTGCAAGTCTTGTTAAGGAAGTCTGATCCTAATCCAACACGATGAAGATTTGGGCTTACTTTGTCTTCTATTTGGTACAGGGTCTCTGGTCTAATTCCTAAGTCATTGATCCATTTTGAGTTGAGTTTTGTGCATGGTGAGAGATAGAGGTTTAATTTCATTTAATTACATATGGATTTCCAGTTTTCCCAGCACCATTTGTTGAACAGGCTATCTTTTCTCCATTGTACATTTTTGGCACCTTTGTCTAGTATGAGGTAACTGTACTTTTGTGGCTTTGTCTCTGTGTTTTCTACTGTGTACCATTAGTCTTCCTGTCTATTTTGGTGCCAGTACCATGCTGTTTTTTGTTACTATTGCTCTGTAGTACAGTTTAAAGTCTGGTATTATGATACCTCCTGCTTCACTCTTTCTGCTCAGGATTGTTTTGGCTATTCAAGGTCTCTTATTCTTCCAGATGAAGTTCACGATTGCCTTTTCTATTTCTATGAGGAATGTCATTGGAATTTTGATTGGAATTGCATTGAATCTGTATAGTGCCTTTGGTAGAATGGCCATTTTGATAATATTAATTCTGCCTAACCAAGAACATGTGAGATCTTTCCATCTCCTAAGGTTTTCTTCAATTTCTTTCTTTAGTGTTCTGTAGTTCTCATTGTAGAGGTCTTTCACCTCTTTGTTAGATTGATTCCCAAGTATTTTATTTTTTTTTGAGGTTAATGTGAATGGGGTAGTTTTCCTAATTTCTCTATCAGAGGATGCATCACTTATGAATAAAAATGCATTAGATTTATGAGCATTAATTTTATATCCTGCTACTTTACTGAATTCATTTATGAGTTCCAGAAGTTTTCTGGTGGAATTCTTAGGATCTTCTAAATAGAGAATCAAGTCATCAGCAAATAGGGATAGTTTGATCTCTTCTTTTCCTATTCGTATTCCTCTAATTTCTTTGGTCTGTCTAATTGCTCTGGCTAGAGTTTCAAGAACAATGTCGAATAGTAGTGGTGAAAGAGGGCATCCCTGCCTTGTTCCAGTTCTCAGGGGGAATGCTTTCAATTTTTCTCCATTTAGAATGATGTTAGCAGTAGGCTTAGCATAGATAGCCTTTACAATATTGAGGTATGTTCCAACTATCCCTATTTTTTCTAGTGTTTTAAGCATGAAGGGGTGCTGTATTTTATCAAATGCCTTCTCAGCATCTATTGAAATAATCATATGATTCTTAACTTTGAGTCTATTGATGTGATGAATTATGTTTATTGATTTCCAGATGTTGAACCAAACTTGCATCCCTGGGATGAAACCCACTTGATCATGGTGCACTATCTTTTTAATATGTTTTTGTATGCAATTTACCAGAATTTTGTTAAGCATTTTTGCATCTATGTTCATCAGTGATATTTGTCTAAAGTTTTCTTTCTTTGATTAGCATATTACAGTAACACAGTCACATCAATGTTTATAACAACTCAATTCACAATAGCTAGACTGTGGATCCAACCTAGATGCCCTTCAACAGATGAATGGATAAAGAAGCTGTGGTATATATATACAATGGAATACTACTCAGCCATAAAGAAGTATAATATTATGGCATTTGCAGACAAATGGATGGAATTATCATGTGAAGTGAAATAAGCCAAAACCCAAAAAACAAATGCCAAATGTTTTCCCTGATAAGTGGATAATGATATAAAATGTGGTTGGGGGCTAGGGGGTGAGAAAAGAATGGAGGAACTTCAGATTATGTAGAGGGAAATGAGAGGGGATTGGGGAGAAGGTATGAAAAATGATGGAATGAGACAGACATCATTACCCTATGTACATGTATTAACAAGAATGATATGAATGTACATCATGCACAACCATAGAAATAAAAATTTGTACCCCATATGTGTACAGTGAATCAAAATGAAGTTTGTAAAGATAAAAATAAAAATAAAAAAATTAATTTCTTTCACACATTCCTATTCTGCTTGATTGATTCATTAAAAGTTTATCTCTTTCAAAAAATAAAAAAAAATAATTAAAGGAAATTAGGGAGTGTGACCTGGAAGGAGATATTGGGACACAGCCCCTTCTTGTTTCTTCTTTCGTTTCCTGGCCACCATAAGATGAGCAGCTTCCTCCAATTGTCATTTCCACCATGATGCACTGGCCTACCACAGGCACAAAGCAACTGGGCTTAAACCTCTGAAACCATGAAGCAAAGTAATTCCTACCATCTAAGTTGATTTATTTCAGGTATTTTTTATGGTGATAGAAAGGTGACCAATACAAGTAATGTTTTTAACACATTACTGTTTTGATTAAATATTAAGACTCAAGTACATTAGTCTCTAATGTAGTGATTATAAGCTCAGGAGCCATACTACATGTGCTCAAAACCTTTCTCCAATGTGGACCTGGGCAAGGCAATCAATGGGCATATCAGTGTAAGAGCAGGATCCCTGCAGAGATATAGGACAGAAAGTGTCACAACAATAATATCTTAGAATCCCATGGAGACCCACATGGGGGTTATCGGGATTGGGCAGGAGCCAAGACATAAGAAGCCAATGTTTCTCAGAGTGTTCCCATCCATACTTCTAAGGCCATCACAGCAGACAGAAAGCAGTTGTCTGAACATTTTAACAGCCAATTATAATTACTTTTATGGATATGGAATCTAGTGAATTACTTTGTATTTATGTAGTTTTGCATTTTCTTGTATGCATTGAATCTTTCAGTATGTTATCTTTGAGTCTTTATTCTTTCTGTTATTGTTATCATCTAGTGGTGTTGGGTTCATTGTCTCTGCTTGGCAAATATTGAAGAACAGGACATAAAGATAACAAGCAAACTGCAGGTTTATTGCAAAAGCAACAGTAACAATCTTATCCAAAGAGAAGGGATCCTGGAGTTGGGAGTATGGTAGAAAAATTCTGGATTCTTTCTAATGGTCCCTGGAACTTCCTCCTTTCCTTATCTCTTCTCTTGTCACATTTTTTCTATTATTCATTGATGCCCTGTGTATCCATGCATCTATTTTAATTTTTGTATTAGATCCCCTGCTTAGGCGCACCACTATGAAAGGGTCTGTCTGATTGTGTTCCCCTCTTGTGTTCATGAGTACTTTTGTCAACCGAGAAGTTCACCTCATTAGTCCTGTTCCATGTGCCTTTTCTCTGGCCCTACACCCAACTTCCTCACTCACCCTCTTATCCTGACTGCTTACACCCTTATAAGTATCCTTCATTATAATGTTTAAAGAACTATCTGTGATGTTGTATGCAATAGCAATTTGTTAGTTTTTATTCTGCATAGTGTTTCATTGTATGGAGATACCACAATTTATTTATTCATTTGCTGGCTGATAGGCATTTGGTTTCTTTCTACTTTATGACTTTTATTTATAAAGTTGTAAGAAACATTTGAACTTAAATCTTTATCACTGTTTTCAAGCAATATGATCTATGTGTGATTTTCTTTATGATTTTTCTTTTTAGAGATGTTAAACATTTTGGAAATAAGATAAACCTCCTCATATTAAAGTTGAAAACACTCAATTACTGTATTTTTATTTGTGTTTTTCTGCCTTCATGTCCTTTGGGGCTCAAATTACACATTTAATGATCTAGTGACATTGTCTCAAAGCACAATTTTGCTCTTTTAATTTTTTCTTCTCTGTCCTTCAATTTGGAGAATTGTCCCATGTGTATTTTATATGAGACATTGTAGTTTTGGTTCCCAGAAAGTCCATTTAAATCTTTAAGAAATCTTCAATTTTTATCTTTATTGTGCTCATGTTTTCTCTACCTTCTTGACCATGTAGAGTATAATTATATTGGCCATTGGAGCATCTTTTTGTAATGCATCTTTCATATCTCTCAGATGTGGATATGTTTCTATTGAGTTTTATCCTGGATATGCACCTTACTCTCCTGCTTCTTGCTTTGCAGTTCATTTTTTTTTAATTAGATCATGGACATGATAATTTTATGCTGTTTTTTTGCTGAATATGCTGTCATTCATTTATCATTTTTTGGCTTATTCCTAGGATGCTAGTAAGTTAATTGGAATTAGTATGATTTTTTTTCAAGGGTTTCTTTTTTTAATTTTTAACATTTTAAATTTTGATTCTTGTGCACAAATTGGGTACAACTTTTGTTTCTCTGGTCGCACATGAAGTAGAGTCACACTTTTTGTGTAATCATACATGTACACAGGGTAATGATATTTGTCTCATTCTATTATCTTTCCTTCTCCGCACTCCCTCCCACCCCTCATTTTCCTCTACACAATCCATCCTTCCTCCATTCATCATATGCTTATCAGAGAAATCATTCAGACTTGGTTGTAATTGGCTTATTTCACTTAGCATGATATTCTCCAACTCCATCCATTTACCTGCAAATGTCATAATTGTATTCTTCTTTATGGCTGAATAATATTCCATTTAGCATATATAGCACAGTTTCTTTATCTATTCGTCTATTGGAGGGCATTGAGGTTGGTTCCACCATCTAGCTATTGTGAATTGAGCTGCCATAAACATTGATGTAACTGCATCACTGTAGTATGCTGATTTTAAGTCCTTTGGGTATAAAGTGAGGAGTGCGATAGCTGGGTCAAATGGTGGTTCCATTCTGAGTTTTCGAAGGAATCTCCATACTGCTTTCCAGAGTGGCTGCACCAATTTGCAACCCCACCAGCAATGTATGAGTGTACATTTTCCCCCATATCCTTGTAAACACCTATTGCTGCTTGTATTCTTGATAATAGTCATTCTAATTGGGGTGCGATGAAATATTAGGACAGTTTTGATTTGCATTTCTCTTATTACTAGAGATGTTGAACATTTTTTCATATATCTGTTGATTGCTTGTGGATCTTCTGTGAAGTGTCTGCTCATTTCCTTAGCCCATTTATTGATTGGGTTATTTGTATTCTTGGTGTAAAGTTTTTTGAGTTCTTTATAAATTCTGGTGATTAGTGCTCTATCTAAAGTGTGTGTGGCAAAGATTTTCTCTTACTCTGCGGTTCTCTCTTCATATTTTTTATTGTTTCCTTTGCTAAGAAAAAGCTTTTTAGTTTGAATCTATCCCATTTATTGATTAATGCTTTTATTTCTTGTACGTTGGGAGTTATGTTAAGGAAGTCTGGTCTTAAGCCCACATGATGAAAATTTGGTTCTACTTTTTCTTCTCTTAGGTACAAGGTCTCTGGTCTAATTTCTAGGTCCCTGATCCATTTTGAGTTGAGTTTTGTTTGGCGTGAGAGATAGGGGTTTAGTTTTATTACATGTGGATTTCCAGTTTTCCCAGCACCATTCATTGAAGAGGCTATCTTTTCTCCATTTTATGTTTTTGGCTCCTTTTTCTAGTATGAGATAACCATATTTATGTGGATTTGTCTCTGTGTCTTCTCTTTTGTACCATTGGTCTTCATGTCTATTTTGGTGCCAATACCATGCCGTTTTTGTTACTATTGCTCTGTAGTATAATTGAAGGTCTGGTATTGTGATACCCACTGCTTCACTCTTCTTGCTAAGAAATGCTTTAGCTATTCTGGGTCTCTTATTCCTCCAAGTGAATTTCATGATTGCTTGCTCTATTTCTATCAGGTCCATCATTGGAATTTTAACTGGAATTTCATTGAATTTGTATAGCGCTTTTGGTAGTATGGCCATTTTGAAAATATTAATTCTGCCTATCCAAGAACATGGGAGATCTTTCCATGTAGAGGTATTTCACCTCTTCTGTTAGACTGATTCCCAAGCATTTTACTTTTTTGAGGCTCTTGTGAATGGGGTAGTTTTCCTAATTTCTCTTTCAGAGGATTCATCACTTATGAAAAAAAAGTTTTAGATTTATGAGTGTTGATTTTATATCCTGCTACTTTGCTGAATTCATTTCTGAGTTCCAGAAGTTTTCTGGTGGAATGTTTTGGATCCTCTAAATATAGACTCATGTTATCAGCAAATAGTGATATTTTGAGTTAATCCCTAACCCTAACCCATGTGGAACTAAACATTGAAAGATCTTAGAGCTGGGTCTTCACTTTAGAAATATTTGGTAAGGAATGTATTGGCAGATTTGGACCCCACTACACCCAATGGGTCAGTGAAACCCCACTAACAGGATATTATTTTGGAATGCCACATGGTGGCCGAGGAAATGTACTTGTTCTGGGACAGAAAATGCAGAATGGGTAGGGATTAATGGTATAATATGCAAAAAGTCCTAGAAGAAAAGAATTCTTTTTAACTGTACCAGTCCAGACACTAACCAAATCAGTTCTTTTTGGGACATTCTTTAGATCCATAAATTCTGGAGCAGTACAGACCCTTCTAATTGGGAGACACCTGATGGACTATTTTGGATTTGTGAAAAAAAGTTGGAGAACTTGCACTATTGGTACTTTTAACCCTGGATTTTTCCAACAGCCAAATGCAAATGGAAAAGACCTATGGATTCCCTTGTGAGGATCTAGGACCAAGGAAAAAGAGGTCCATTGGGCAAGGACTTGATCTAGGAGGTCAAAAAACTTGGGGTGAAGATGGCTGGCCACCCCTGGGGATGATTGCCATTTATGGTCCTGCTACCTGGGCACAGGATGCCAATTGGGGCTACAGAACTCCTATTTACATGCTAAACAGAATTATTCACTTACATGCTGTACTGGAAGTTATTACTAATCGTACTACCACAGCCTTTGACAGTCTAGCCACACAACAGACCCAGATGTGAGTGGCTATCTATCCAAACCACTTGGCATGAGATTACCTACTGGCTGAGGAAGAGGGAGTGTGTGGAAAGTTCAACAGTTCAGACTGTTGCATCCAGATAGATGACAATGGACAGGCAGTTGAAGACATAGGCAACAATATAAGAAAACTAGCTCATGTGCCAGTTCAAACCTGGAGGGGCAATAAAGCTTGGGATCCAAGCTCACTATTTGGAAGATGGTTTTCAACTCTTGGTGGATTTAAACGCTTAAGTGGTATACTAGGTATTGTGCTATTAACTTGTTTGGTTCTCTCATGTTTGGTTCCACTGTGTATTAAAACTATTGGGTCTACTATAGAAGCAGCTGCTGAAAGAACAACTATGGTTTTGGCATTACACAAGGCTTTAAGCGAAGAATATGATAATGATGCTCCTTAATTTAAAATATTAAGTTATGGGGAGCATCATTAAAGGGGGGAATTGTAGTGTTGCCTCCTTCTTCCCTAAAGGATCTTAAGCTTCTCCAGAGACCCTCACTGTAATTGTCCTTGTTAACAGAATATCAGCATAAATTTCTGCAATAGAGTTCAAGTGTGTTTAGACTTCCAATTTCTTGTTGCTCTGTCTTGCAAGAACTAAGTTTGGCCTGGGATCTTGTGATATTACTTTTGGTTTTGTGGTAAAATGTGTAAAATCTCGGACTAATTAGAAAAATGAGACAAAAAGCATGTGAATGCAAAAAGCTCTGTGAATGCAAAGAAAAACAAATTACTTTTATGTAGACTTCTGCAAAAATATACCCCCCACGGGTAAAAAGTTCAAAGAATTTCTAGACTCATTGTTTAGAGGAGGATATTTTAGGCACGAGTCACATCTCAAAACAGCTGCAGTCAATAATCCTGCTTCTTACTAATTCATTGGGTGTTCAACCTCATCTGTTCGACATCACTATCACCTCCCAACAGTGCTTCCTGCTGACAAATAAGCCTTTAACACACAGGCCTTTGAAAGACATTTAAGATTCAAATCATCAACCAGGGTTTTTGCCAATCTTTGAAGGTTGAGAAGATGACAAAACTAAGGTCGTTGTTGAATGGAAATAAATTTGTCTTAAACCTGCCTCTTGCTTCAATAAGTTTGGTGTAAAATAGCCCCCTACAGAGTCAACTGTAACCCAGCTTGTGGTATAAACAAATTGTGACCTAACCTATGATATGCCTTTCTTAAAACCAAGAAACTGAGCCCAAGGCAATTGTACTATTAGGGAACAGACAGATGAAAATGGTGGAGCACTAGGCTAAGAGAATAATTCTATAAAATGGACCCACTGTGCTGACCTCTATATGCTTTCTTTTTTAGGAGGCAATTTATCTTCAGCCCTGCCTGCCTTAAGTAGACAGGATATATCACATTCCTTAGCAAACTACCTGTTAACTTCAGGAGAAATGCAAGCTCAAAATAACGTTGATAAGAGAAACCCAAGTTACCTTGAAGGGGGAGAAACTCAGGGAGACAAGGATAGTTGCACCTAAGTATAAAATCTGTAAGAAATTTTGGTTAAAAATCCATTTAGAATCTGTCAGCCTAGGCCAAGGTGACTTAGAGTTGCAATGGCAGTCGGTACTTGAAAGTCTGTCATTCTGCTGTCAGTCAAAAGGTAGACCTGGGCGGGACTCTCTGGAATCTTCTCTAGGATCCCCAATAAAACTGAAGTGCAGAAGAGGCCCATTGTCCCTTTTCTCTCTGAGAGGATTCACTCTCTCCCTTAGAGTGTCCCCTTTCCCTTTTCCTATCCCTTCAAAAAACTTATTGCTGTTACTCTGAGTGACATGATTGAAGTCTTTCTAACTTGATTGCAAGAATTGGGATTGGAGACCCAGTTGGAGGAGCACAGAGGACCAGTCCCTCGAGCTTGCTTCTCCGCAGGCCCAGAGACCAGGCCTGCTCTGGGAGCAGGCAGACCCAGCCAGGAGGAGCCCGGAGGACAAGCCACTGGATCTTCCCTGCCACTCAAACAGTGCTCAGGCCTGAGCACTGCATTATCAAGCACCTCTCAGGCAACAGACTACTGAAAAATAGGAGGTTTGAACAGTACAGTATAATTTTATTGCAGAACAATTTTAAAAATAGTACTATGATTATCCCTATTATACCTACTATATTCACACTTTTTTAAAATTAATATTCGTATCACTCTTTTGTCCTCTTGTTTATCTGTTTCCTTAGAGAATCTCTCTTTTCTCATGCTGAAAACCTATTTCTTTTAATCCCGCTTTCACTATTGCTGTGATATAGTACCTCTATAGACTCACTTCCTATCTCATTAAGGTTATATTCTACACCCCTCCTCATCCTTTTTTTCCTCCATTTGAAATTGTGTTCCATATTGCAAATGTATTGATTTTGCTGTAGATAATAAGGTGAACCCATCTCTCTATATTAGGACAACAGTAAATATCTAAATAGGGTATCTATGGATTAAGGATGCATATTGTTTATATGGTGTGTTGTTAATATTAATCTCTTCAAGGTGAGGTATTGAAAATCTGCAGGGACAGGATAAGTCTTTAAAGGGAAACTGCAATACCTCTGATTCTCCCTGTTAGAGGGGAAGATACATGAGCAGCATGAGAAAACAAGGGAAGAAAGTGTCCCAAACAAACCTAGATGCTATATCAATAGAACCCAATGACAGCATGGTAGAAGGAATGCCAGAAAGGGAGTTCAGAATGTACATAATTTAAAATGATCCAAGAAGCGAACGATGTGATGAGAGAGCAAATGCAGGCTATGAAAAATCAGCTAATAGAGCAAATGCAGGAGGCAAAAAATCATTACAATAAAGAGATAGAAGTACTGAATAAAAACCAAACAGAAATCCTTGAAATGAAGGAAACAATAAACCAAATTAAAAACTCAATAGAAAGCATAGCTAACAGACTAGATCACTTGGAAGACAGAACCTCAGACAATGAAGACAAAATATTTAATCTTGAAAACAAAGTTGACCAAACAGAGAAGATGGTAAGGAATTATGAATGGAACCTCCAAGAATTATGGGACAGCATGAAAAAACCAAATATAAGAATTATCAGGATTGAGGAAGGCACAGAGATACAAACCAGAGGAATGAATAATCTGTTCAATGAAATAATATCAGAAAATTTCTGAAATCTGATGAATGAGATGAAAAACCAAATACAAGAGGCTTAAAGGACACCAAATGCACAGAATTACAACAGATCCACATCAAGGCACATTATAATGAAAATACCTAACATACAAAATAAAGATAGAATTTTAAAGACTGCGAGAGAAAAGCATCAGATTACATACAGGAGGAAACCAATACAGATATCAGCAGATTTCTCAGTCCAGACCCTAAAAGCAAGAAGGGCCTGGAACAACATATTTCAAGAACTGAAAGAAAATGGATGCCAATCAAGAATCTTATATCCAGCAAAACTCATCTTTAGATTTGATGATGAAATTGAATATTTCCATGATAAACAAAAGCTAAAAGAATTCACAATTAGAAAGCCTGCCCTACAGAACATTCTCAGCAAAATATTCCAAGAGGAAGATATGAAAAACAACAATGTAACCCACTAAAGGGAGGAATTACCCTAAAGGAATAGTCAATTAAAGGAGAAACCAAGTCAAGTTAAAAGCCAAAAACAAGTCAAAATGACCAGGAATGCAAGTCATATCTCAATAATAACCCTGAATGTTAACAGCCTAAACTCAACAATCAAAAGACATAGACTGACAGATTGGATTAATAAGAAAGACCCAACAATATGCTGCCTTCAAGAGACTCAGCTCATAGAAAAGGATACCCACAGACTGAAGGTGAAAGGATGGGAAAAAACATACCATGCACATGGACTCAGTAAAAAAGTAGGGGTTGCCATTCTCATTTCAGATAAAGCAGACTTCAAGCCAAAGTTAGAAGGGATAAAGAAGGTCATTTCATACTGCTTAAGGGAAGCATAAATCAGCAAGACATAACAATCATAAATGTTTATGCATCAAACAATAGCGATCTATGTATGTTAAACAAATACTTCTCAAATCTAGGAACCAAATAGACCACAACACAATAATACTAGGTGACTTTAATACACCTCTCTCACTATTGGACAGATCATCCAAACAAAAATTGAACAAAGAAACCATAGATCTCAATAACACAATCAATAATTTAGACTTAACAGACATATATAGAGTATTCCATCCAGCAACAAGTGAATACACTTTCTTCTCAGCAGCACATGGATCCGTCTCTAAAATAGACCATATGTTATGCCACAAAGCTACTCATAGCAAATACAAAAAGATAGAGATAATACCTGCATTTTGTCAGATCGTAATAGAATGAAATTGGAAATCAATAATAAAATAAAAAAACAGAAACTATTGTAGCACCTGGAGATTAAATAATGCACTATTTTTTTTTTTCTAATAGAAAACATGAAGCCTGAAGCAATCAAACTATATCCCAAGTGGAGATGTAAAATCCTCAATAATTTATTCATGAGAAAAATAATAGAAAATCACATTACCATTCATTTTAGAACTTTTTTTTTTGGTGGTGCTGGGGAAATCAAACCCAGGCCTTATACATGCTATGCAGGGGAATAATGCACTATTGAATGATGTATGGATAACAGAAGACATCAGGGGGGAAATAAAAAAATTCCATAGAGGTAAACGAGAACAACGATACGACATATCAAAATCTCTGGGACACCATGAAAGCAATACTAAGAAGAAAATTCATTGCTTGGAGCACATTCAACAAAAGAATGAAAAGTAAACAAATAAACGACCTCACATTACAGCTCAAAGCCCCAGAAAAAGGAGAACAGATTACCACCAAAAGTAGTAGAAGACAGGAAATAACTAAAATCATAACTGAAATCAGTGAAATTGAAACAAAAAAAACTATTCAAAAAATTGACAAAACAAAGACTTGTTTCTTTGAAAAATAAACAAAATAAATACACCCTTAGCCACACTAACAAAGAGAAGGAGAGAGAAAACTCCAATTACTAAAATTTGAGATGAAAAAGGAACTATCATGATGGACACTATCAAAATACAAAACATAATTAGAAATTATTTTGAAAATCTATACTCCAACAAAATAAATAATCTCGAAGACATTGATAGGTTTCCAGAGACATATGACCCACCCAAACTGAATCTAGAGGACATACACAATTTAAATAGACCAATTTCAAGCAATGAAACAGAAGAAGTCATCAAGAGCCTACCTACCAAGAAAAGTCCAGAGCCAGATGGATTCTCAGCTGAGGTTTATAAGACCTTCAAAGAAGAGCTCATTCCAATACTCCTCAAAGTATTTCATGAGATAGAAGAGGAGGGAACACTTCCAGACTCATTCTATGAAGCTAATATCACCCTGATACCAAAACCAGACAAAGACACATCAATGAAAGAAAATTTCAGACCAATATCCCTAATGAACATAGATACAAAAATCCTTAACAAAATTTTAGCAAATCGCATACAAAAACATATTAAAAAGATAGTGTGCCCTGTTCAAGTGGGTTTCATCCCAGGGATGCAAGGTTGGTTCAACATCCAGAAATCTATAAATGTAATTCACCACATCAACAGGCCTAAACTTAAGAACCACATGATTATTTCAATAGATGCAGAAAAAGCATTTGATAAAATACAGCACCCCTTCATGCTCAGAACACTAGAAAAAATAGGGATAGTAGGAACATTCCTTAACATTAAGGCTATCTATGCTAAGCCCACAGCCAACATCATTCTAAATGGAGAAAAACTGAAAGCATTCCCTCTAAAAACTGGAACAAGGCAGGGATGCCCTCTTTCATTGCTTCTATTCAACATCATCCTTGAAATTCTAGCCAGAGCAAGTAGACAGACTAAAAGATAAAAGGGATTCGAATAGGAAAAGAAGAACTTAAACTATCACTATTGCAGATGTTATGATTCTATATTTAGAGAAGCCAAAAAATTCCACCAGAAAACTTCTAGACTGGTAAATGAATTCAGTAAAGTAGTAGGATATAAAATCAACACTCACAAATCTAATGCATTCTTGTTCATAAGTGATGAATCCTCTGAAAGAGAAGCTAGGAAAACTACCACATTCACAATAGCCTCAAAAAAAACCCCAAAAAACCTGGGAGTCAATTTAACAAAAGAGGTGAAAGACCTCTACACTGAGAACTACAGAACACTAAAGAAAGAAATCAAAGAAAACCTTAGAAGATGAAAAGACCTCCTATGTTCTTAGATAGGCACAATTAATATTATCAAAATGGCCATACTACCAAAAGCGCTATACAAATTCAATGCAATGCCAATTAAAATCACAATGACGGACCTCATAGAAGTAGAACAAGCAATCGTGAAATTAATTTGGAGGAAGAAGAGACCTAGAATAGCTAAAGCAATCCTTAGCAGGAAGAACGAAGCAGGCAGTATTACAATACCAGACTTTCAACTATACTACAGAGCAATAGTAACAAAAACAGCATGGTATTGGCACCAAAATAGGCAGATAGACCAATGGTACAGAATAGAGGACACAGAGACAAACCACCCACGTAAGTACGGTTATCTCATACTTGACAAAGGAGCCAAAAACATACAATGGAGAAAAGACAGGCTCTTCAACAAATAGTGCGGGGAAAACTGGAAATCCATATGCAGCAAATTGAAACTAAACCCCTATCTCTCACCTTGCACAAAACTCAACTCAAAATGGATCAAGGACCTAGAAATTAGACCAGAGACCCTGCACATAATCGAAGAGAAAATAGGTCCAAATCTTCATCACATCAGCCTAGGACCAGACTTCCTTAACATGACTCCCAAAGCACAAGAAATAAAAGCAGGAATCAACAATTGGGATAGATTCAAACTAAAAAGCTTTTTCTCAGCAAAGGAAACAATCAGCAATGTGAAGAGAGAACCTACAGAGTGGGAGAAAATCTTTGCCACACACATGTCAGATAGAGCACTAATCTCCAGAATATATAAAGAACTCAAAAAACTTTACACCAAGAATACAAATAACCCAATCAATAAATGGGCTAAGGACATGAGCAGACACTTCACAGAAGAGGATCTACATGCTTTCAACGGATATATAAAAAAATGTCGAACATCTCTAGTAATAAGAGAAATGCAAATCAAAACTACCCTAAGATATCATCTCACCCCAATTACAATGTCTATTATCAAGGATACAAGCAACAATAGGTGTTGACGAAGATGTGGAGAAAAAGGTACACTCATACTTTGCTGGGTGGGGTTGCAAATTAGTGTAGCCACTCGGGAATGCAGTGTGGAGATTCCTCAGAAAACTTGGAATGGATCCACCATTTGACCCTGCTATCCCACTCCTTGGCTTATACCCAAAGGACTTAAAATCAGCATACTACAGTGATGCAGTCACATTAATGTTTGTAGCAGCCCAATTCACTATAGCGAGAGTGTGGAACCAGCCTAGATGCCCTTCATTGGATGAATGGATAAAGAAACTGTGGCATATATACACAATGGAGTATTACTCAGCCATAAAGAAGAATATAATTATGGCATTTGCAGGTAAATGGATGGAATTGGAGAAGATCATGTTAAGTGAAATAAGCCAATCCCAAAAAATCAAAAGCCGAATAACTTCTCTTATAAGTGGTTGATGACACATAGTGGAGGTGGGGAGAGGTATGGGAAGAATGGAGAAGGGATGGATTGTATAAAGGAAACTGAGGAGTTGGGAGGGAGTGGGAAAGGAAAGATAATAGAATGAGACTAACATCTTTAGCCTATGTATATGTATGAATAGGCAAATTGTATGATTCTATTTTGTGTACAACCTGAAAAATGATAGTTGTACTCCATTTGTGTGCAGTGAACTAAAATAATAATAATAAAAATAAAGAAATAAAATATTTAGTTTATATTAAGTATTCAATAATGTTTTAAAGTCCTGAAGTTTATAAGAACTGGAATTATGAAAGAATTTTTGCAAAAGAAAGTGAAGAATTTTAACACACACACAATATCATACATTTATGGGTAATCTAAGGTGTTAACAAGGGATTCATTTTTGTGTAAACATTCTATTATTAAAATAAGAAATTGAGGAAAAAGTAAGTTTAGAAGAATTAGATGAGTTTTGATGAAATGAAGTGTTTATTAATATATGATTGGACAGAAGTACTGTAAATAAAGATTTTGTTCTTGATTATTGCTGTAGCAAAATCTGGATTTACTAAATAGGTTGCTCTGCCTTGTGCTTTCTCAACACATAAATCATCTTTTTTTTTTTTTTTTTTTTTTTTTTTTGTGGTGCTGGGGATTGAACCCAGGGCCTTGTGCTTGTGAGGCAGGCATTCTGCCAACTGAGCTACATCCCCGCCCTCAACACATAAATAAAACAATACATGTAACATGCAGGAAAAAAAAAAAAAAGAACTGGGATTGGAAGGCAGGTCTTCATGTTGCCTCAGTTTCTGAGAATGTCCCAGCTCTGTAACAATACCTCCTGGACTTATGGTCAATAAGAGGCTAAACACAGCCTTGATGTGAGCAAGTCAAAAGACACCTGTCGCCAATCACGTTGTTTCTGGATGTCACTTTCTTCCCTCTGCCTATAATTATGATCTTGTAGCAGTGGTGCCTTGGGACACTCTGAACCATAAGTCTAGAATGTGGAAAAGTTCTAAAATTACTTTCTTACTCAAGTAAACTTAAGAGTGCTTTGCTGGTTTCAATTTTTATTTTTTATTTTATCTTTTTTAATCTCTTTAAATATTTTATTAGGATATTATGTTTATATATAATATCTGGATTCCTTTTGACATAATTATATATACAAGGAATTTGATTTAAATCCCCATTTCCCCTCCACTACTGAACTGATCTTTCCACCCTATTATTCATTTATCTTTTAACAAAATGGCTTTAACATTGTTCTCTGGAAAGGGACAGAGTCACTTAGAACTGCACTCATAGCACTATCTAACTTGTTTCCTGCCCAGACTCCTGATACTTAGTAATTAAATATCAAACTATAGTTACTAATCTTTGTACATACTATCCACTGCCAGGCAGACTCCTGGGACTCAGGCAGCAGCAGTCAGTGGCAACTGTGGTTTTCTGGTCCTGAATGCAGACCTGAGCTAGGCCCCATAGAGTAAAGTCCTGGTCCCACATTTGTGGCTGAGGTTGCAAAGAAGTCAGTAGAATCTCAGGACTTGAGCTTGTTTGCCTTGGGGTGATGTACACCCTGCCTGATCTCAGGTGACGCATTAGAGCTGACCTAGGCCTGTCCAAGTCTGTAAAGGCATGACCCTTTCTCATGCTCTCTTCCGCCACCTTATCACTGTGAGTGGGCTCAGCTGGGAGCCTCCTAGATGATTCCCTGCAGCATGGGTAACTGCTAGGCTCTGTGCATTATGAGCACATGTATGATCAGGTTCAAATTCTCTGTGAATCTTCACTATTCTCAGGACAGTCAAGATACTTAAATATATGATGAAATCAAGCATGATGTCAGAAAGTCATTTTTGTGCTATTTCTGTGACAAAAGTTAGAGAGGTTGGCAAGTCTATATCCACAGTAAGCAATACTTGAAGAACATAATGATCAGCTTGTCAGCTTTCTGTTCTGTTGATCAGACGTAATAAGGTTTTGGAAGCAGCAGGATGGCTACACATTCTTTTTGCTTTCCTCTTGAAGAATATCTCAGGTCAGAGCAACTATAGTCCAGCCTGGTGGTCTTTCTATAGACTCAGGTCCCTCCCTGTCCCTGGCTTCCCACATTTTGGGAACTAGACCCTGTCTTCAGGATGCCAAAAAAGATGTAGGGTCCCATTATTTGAGCTGATCCACTCAGATTTGGCACTGCCTAGGTAGGTCTGTGCACGTGGAGACACAGGTTAAATGTCCTTGAACAAATACAGAGGGGTTTCCAGCTGGGCAAGAAGAGGGAAAGAAGTTGGCACTGGTCTACATGGCTGGGCTGACTCTTTCCTTGTAGCTGTGACTGGTGGAGTAGAGATGTTCTGTGAAATAATTCACTTCTCGACTTGTCTCAGGGGCTGGTGTGACCACCTTAGTCACTCTCAATTCAGCTTGAAATATTTTTTTCTTGATTTAATAAAATTTCCTTCTAGTACCCCCCATGTCCAGATCTAACTCAATGACCCAAAGAGATGCACCGGGAGTACCCTCTGACTCTGGCCATCCTTCTGCTTCCTATGGCCTGTTGTGTCATTATAATGTTCAGGGTAGACCTCCCCCTTCCCACAGTCATTTGAAGCTTTCTTGTTACCTTCAATAGTGTCCATGTAGGACCCAAGCTTTTTAAAGTTGATATCTGATCCCACCATCTCACTTTCTCATTTATACCATGTAGTGACTCCCAAGTCTTCTTTCTTTCTGTGACTCTGCCTTAGTGTCGTAAAGTCTCTGGATATGCTCAGCTCTCTTGCTTTCCTGGAGGCTTTGACTATTGGTGTTGAAGCTTACCCTCAGCTGCTCTTAAGGCCAATATGAGGAAACACACATACCAGACTGAGACTGAGGAGATGATTCCCCCAGTTTCCTAAGTCAGACTTGAATTCAAGCTTTTTGGCAGCTCATATCCTGCCATCTGAACCCTATTCCTTACTTCTTTTAAAATTTTTTAAAAATTTGTTTTAATTAGTTAAACATGACAGTAGAATGCACTTTGATACATCATATATAATATAGTATAACTTTCAATTCTTCTGGTTGTACATGATATAGAATCACACTGACCATGTAGTCATATATACACATAGGGTAATGTTCAATTCATTCCACTGTCCTTCCACCCCCACACCCTCTACCCTCCCTTCACTCCCTTCTACTTAATTTAAAGTAACTTTATTCTTCCCTAGCCCCACTCCTTTGTGAATTAGCATCCCTGTATCAGAGAAAACATATATGTGTGTATATATATATATATATGTATATATATATATGTATATATATGCCACCCTTTTAAAATCCATTCAACTGTTGAAGGGCACCTAGGTGAGCTATTGTGAATTGAGCTGCTGTAATCATTGATGTGGCTGCATCACTGTAATATGCTGATTTTAAGTCCTATGGGTATAAAAGAAGAAGAAGTGAGATAGCTGGGTCAAATAGTGGTTCCATTCTAAGTGTTCTGAGGAATCTCCATACCACTTTCTGAACTGAACAGACACTTCACAGGAGAAACACAATTGATCAACAAATGTATGAAAAAATGTTCAACATCTTTAGCAATTAGAGAAAAGCAAATCAAAACTACTCTAAGATTTCATCTCAACCTAGTCAGAATGGCAATTGTCAAGAATACAAACAGCAATAAATGTTGGCAAGGATGTGGGGGCAAAAGTACACTGCCTTATTTATGTCACCTTCTTCCTTCCCATGGGAATCGGGAAAGTGAGTTTATATGTTCAGTGTTTTCTACAGGCCTTGATCATGAGAGGGATTGTGGAGCTGCTCTTGACCTCAGATGTGCAGAAAGCTGTGGCAAAGGGCTATGTTGAAGGAGGTATTGACTTTGAATTACTTCATAGTAGAATAGATGCTCTTAGGCCACATAAATATTGAATGAAAGTCAGAGATCAAAGCATATCTCTAAAATCTTATCTTTGCTTGTCAAGTAAAATGGATTCTATAGATTTGATATCACAAACTATTAGATTCATTCCCACTAACATGGAGACCCACATGGGGAAGAAGAGAATAGACATGTGAGGCACCTAGTGCATGAAAAGCCCCAGTCCTGGAATTCTACATCCTGAGGCTTAGTTCAGATATTTAGTAAACCCTAAGAATGAACTATCGGTCAGATTCAGGAGAGAATAACAATGTGATGAGAGTCAGGAAAATGTCCAAGGTGTGAGCAGCAGGATGGGTCCAGGGAAGATTTATCAGGTTAGCTTAAGAACAAATTAGCAGCTTCTATGGACCCTGACCTCTCCTTTATAATGGCTCTTCCCTGATCATTGTGTACATTGGAAAGTGCCCTGAACCTGGGATCAGGAAATCTGCATTCAATTCCTAGTTGAAATCACATTGGGTGGTCTTGTCCTTGTTCACACCTCTGCACAAAAGTGGTTTAAGTTTTATTCCCTTTAGCAGTACAATGAGTGTCCTTGCAGGTAGTCAGTGATGTGATGATGGCTAGGCCAGCCTTTGTGCATTGCAAGCTGGGCTCCAGCAGTATCTCATTATCTTTACTACTAACTTCTACTCAGCACACCTCTGCCCATGGACAGAGTGGACTTCTATCCCTTCCCTATGCCCTTGATACAATTCCTCTGTGTTAAGATTCTATCACTGTATATAGATACCTAAAATAGTTAACTTTTAAAAAGGCCATTTTGGAGATTTCAATCTGTCATCAGTTGGCGCATTGCTTTGGAGCATGTGGCATTGAGACTTATCACAATAGGATCATGTGTCACAGAAAGCCCGTATGTCATGCCCATATGGAAAAAGAGGAAGATGAAGGTGCTGGGGTCCTAATATGCTCTAAAGGGCATGCTATCCTTGAATGGAAGATCTTCTCCTAGGTTCCACCTCCACGCAGTCCCATCACTGAACTCCACCAAGCTTCTCCCATACATGCTTTGGGGTACATTATAGATGCAAAGTGTAGCATTCTCAGTGGACTCTCTTTTGTCTCTATAGCATTGGCTACTATCAACTTGAGAACACCTATGATGATGCCTTTAAAGAGCTTCTTCACATGCAGGTAAGACAACCTAAATATTAAGAGCATTGCCTGTTCTAGCTCATGACTTCTCTAGTCCTTACAACAGGTGTTCAGTGAACACAAGAAGTTTGACAAGAAGACTGCCTATCTTCACCCTAAGTTCTGGCAGGTTTCCAAGTTACGGTGGCAGTATGTTTTCCTTCTAGAGTGGAGAATAAGGAGGAAACCCTGCTTGTATAAACCCTGTTCACAGATCATGTCATAGAGAAGACTGTGGGAAGGGTGAGGAGCTCATGTCATACAAAACCTGAGGATCAACTGGAGCTGAAATTCTCTTTTGTGAGGGCAGAGCTTGGGATATGGGGACTCATATCTTTCTTGGTGGGTTCAGGCTTTTTCAGGCAGGCTGTGCAAATTACGAGAGGGAATATTGTATGTGAATTCATTTAACAAATGTAAATTGAGCAGTTCCATATCTCGATGGATTCTGTCCTTTCAATGGATTGCTGTGTTGCCTGAAGAACAGGCTTCCCTGGATTTCTTTGAGTGTGG
>JAJEJO010061202.1:0-19569 GCA_020662805.1 Glaucomys volans | reverse complement strand
CTACCTCCATGTTGGGAATGATCAATGCTTCTGGGCAGAGGTGGCCTGGTGTTGATAGACAATCAGATGCAGCACAGGCCTAGTCACTGGGCCAGGGTGTGGGCCTGGGCACTAGATCAAGTTTGGGTGGGGACGCAGAACTCTGCTCAGTGATGGAGACACTGGGCTTGATAGCCCAGGCATGCCTGAGCTCCGTGCTGGGGGCTCAGGCAGTCACAGGTGGTTGCTCTCTTCTGGAGATGCTGTAAAATGGCACCAACCAGCCTGAGATCCCCGCTGGGGTTGGGGACTCAGGCCACTGTAGGCAGGTGCTCTCTCCAGGAGACAGTATAAAATGGCGCCAGAAGACCGGAGCTCCGCTCTGGGGATTCAGGCAGCGCAGGCGGTTGCTTTCTCCCAGGGATGCTGTAAAATGGCACCGAAGGCCATTTACACATTTTGATAGATCATACATAAAGAGAGTGTAATCTCTAATCTTTCTTATTACACATATCATATATATTGCAGGATCACATCAGTCATGAAGTCATACATGCACATGAGGTAATAATGTCTGTTTCTATCATTCCTTTCACCATACCCTTTCCCCTCCCTTCACCCCCCTCTACCTAATATAAAGTAACTCTATTCTTCCCTCTCTCCCACCCCTTATTGTGAACTAGCTTCCACATATTAGAGAAAACATCCAGCCTTTGGTCTTTTGAGTTTGGCTTTAAATCAGCTTACTACAGTTATGCAGCCTGAAATCTTAATACTCCTTTCATTCCTTCTTACTTTTTTTTTCTGAATGTGATATTTTAAAGACCTATCTTGAAGTTCAGATATTATTTCTTCCATTTGATTCAGTATATTGAGGCTTTATCTGCATTTTTGACTTATTGAGATCTTGTTTTGAAGTTTCAGTTTGGACATTTTTCAAATCCCTATGTCTTTTCTAAATTCCTCATTCAAAATCTGCATTGTTCTTCTCATTTCATTTTATTGTTTATCTATATTCCCTTGGATCTCCCCAAGTTTTAATAAAGTCATTCCTTTAATTTCTTTAGCAATAGTTTCACCCTTTTGACTTATTTTGCATGTGATGTTTGGGAGTTATCATGTTCTTTTGGAGTTGTCATATGTCCTTGTTTTTTCCTATTTGTGCAGCCCCTACTTGAGATTTTCACGTTTTGGATTAGCTATCTCTACAACACTTATGGGGTGGTCTTCTTAGTCTGTTGCTTTCTCCTCATGCTATGGGGTATCAGCTTTTTATGCAATGTTATCTAGGGTGCCCAACCTGTATTCCCCCTGTAACTTTTTCAGCTGTGATTAATGTGTTTGACCACAGTGTTTACCACATCAGAGTAAGAGATACTGCTGTCCCTATGGGTCACACAGAATGGGTACACTCTAGCAATTGAGGTAAGTGTGATATCAGCAGTAATGTGTTTGGGCTGCTTAGTGAGTGGTCATTCCTATAACAGCACTGGTGGGCCCTTTTGTGTCCCATGGTTTTCTTTAGGCCCTGTTGATGCTCATTCAGACACGAGCATGGGATTCTGTTACTGCAGCACCAGCAGCAGTGAGAGGCATAAAGCTTTTTTCTTGTAATCTGTGAGTGGGCACAAAGCTCTTATCTTCTCACCAGTCAGTGGCATAGCTCCAGATGTTCCATGAGAAGAGGAATAGTAGGAACACTACTCTCTCTGTGAGAAAGTGCATGGATACACAAGATATAGGGGTAATCAGCATCATGAACCTGTAGGTGGGTGGCAATAAGAACTGTGTTATTTCTCTCCATCTCTATTCTGGTAGTTCCTGACTAGGAACAGAAACCTAACTGGAACTTGGCAAAGTTGCACCTGCTTTTTTGCCAGCCATGAGTATGTACAGGTGTAGTAAAAGCCAGAGATGCAAGATTGGTCAAGACCCTGTTAGTAGTAGCCTGAACATGGCAAAGAAGCAGGAACCAGGTACATAATTCTGGAAAAATGGAGCAGATTGGCAGGAGCCACAAAAGCACTGACCTTCACACCTGGCACTGGCATGAGTCCACATGTGACTGGCCATGCCCTTGATTTTATAGGGCAATGTTTCTGATATCCTGGCTCTCCAGAGTGGTGCCCTGCATTCCAGCCCATGTAATAACACTTATTCCCTACAGTGCAGGGCATCCAAAGGGACTGAGCCAGTATCATTCTTCTGGTCCATACTGGGTTTGTAAAGCAGCAGCACATTAAGTCAATGCTGTGGAATGTGTGCAGAGACAAGAGCATACACAAGTTTATAATCCCTAGAACAGTTCAAATTCAGGCGATAACTCCTCGCTCAGGAGGCTCCTTGATATCCAGCACCAGGGACATTCATTTGGAAATGATATGAGATACTGTTCCAAAGTAAGGCTGCTGTGCAGAATTCAGGTTACTAAACTAAGTAAACTATAAGCCTATGAGGACGGTGAAATCCAGTTCCTAGGATTGCTGACATTCACACTGTTAGAGTTTGCTGCGACTTTTACTTTGTCTCTTACTCTTACAAAGAATATTCTCCCTATACTGGCTGTGGACTTAGGGCAGCCAATGGCAGGGAAATTTGTTCTCTTCCTATTTTGTCATAGATCTCAGAATCTCACGAGGTCCCAGTCTGTCTCTTGCTGATTTCCAATATACTCCCATGGTCATTTACCTCAATGTGCAGCTACACCTGTTATTTTGGTTCTTTTTGTGCAAGAGGAGGTGAATTGTGACTAACTCTATTCAGTCATCTTGTCTTCCCTCTCTTGCTACATTTTCTAAGCCCAGACAGACCTTTGACACTTTGTCACTCTTGCTTCCTTACTGGTATTTTCAAGTTTCAGATGTCCTTTAGAGTCATGGAAGATATTTATGTTATTCAGCGTTTCCTTGCTGTGACAAAAATAAATGACATAAAGAGAGAAAGATTAATTTTACCTCATGTTTTCAGAGGTTTCAGTCTGTGGTTGTCTGGATCCAGTACCTTGAGTCTGGAAGGAGGTAGAACATCATGGTGGAAGAGGGTGTGGTGGAGCAAAGCTATTCACCTCATGGCAACATGAAACAAAGAGCAAGAGAGCGACAGGGAACAGGTTACACACTTCCAGTTCATTCCTCCTGTGGCTCACTGTTCCCAACCCGGCCCCAACTCTTACATTTTCCACCACCTCTTAATATTTTCATCCAATTATTAATATACTGATGTTGCTAGAGCCCTCATGGTCATATCGCTTCCCAGAAGTTTCACCTCTGAAGATTGTTGCATTGGGGAGCAAACGTCCAATACCTGAACCTTTGTGGGACATCTTAGAACTAAATTGTAAGGATATTGTTTGTGTTTCCATCCCTTACTGCTCATTTTGAGTTTAAAGATTTCCAAGAGGAAAAATTATTTAACCCAGCAAGAGAACAGTATCACTTTAATACCAGAAATCAGTCCTTCCTCATAAATACAAATGAAAAATCAAGATCTCTATTTACTTAATAAATTTTCCAAGGAGAAAGTAATTAAACTACAAATAAAGAAGAAAATGGAGAACAAGGAGTATAAAGTTAGATATGGAAACAATATAACACAATATAACATCTGAAACTCTCATTAATGTGCATACAAATATAAAGATATTTATGCATGAGACAAGTTGATACTAAGCAAACTAGATAATAATAAAACCAAAAGAACTCTTTAAAGCTAAAACAAAGATTAAGCATAAGATTTGGAAGTATGATTAACATGAATGGTATGAATATACAACATGCAAAACCATAGAAATGAAAATTTGTACCCCATTTGTGTACAATGAATCAAAATGAAGTCTGTAAAAATTTTTTTAAAAAGTTGAAGGAATTTCCTAGAACTAGTACAAGTCGTCAAGCCATAAATTATAGAGATAAGAGAAAGGTTCTGTAGTATCATTTTAGGAGGTGTAACAGCTTACTGTAGTATTTACAGAAAGGAAGGAAAAGACAAAGACAATAAGGAAAATAAATTATAAGTAACCACCTTTGGGACCAGGACCGCCATCTTCCAGGAATTTGCCAAAATGACAAACACAAAGGGAAAAAGGCGAGGGACCCGATGTATATTCTCTAGGCCTTTTAGAAAACATGGAGTTGTTCCTTTGGCCACATATATGCAAATCTACAAGAAGGGTGGTATTGTAGACATTAAGGGAATGGGTACTATTCAAAAAGGAATGCCCCACAAATGTTATCATGGCAAAACTGGGAGAGTCTGTAATGCTACCCAGCATGCTGTTAGCATTGTTGTGAATAAGCAAGTTAAGGGCAAGATCCTTGCCAAGGAATTAATGTATGTATTGAGCATATTAAGCACTCTAAGAGCCGAGGCAGCTTATGTGTGAAGGCAAATGATCAGAAAAAGAAGGAAGCCAAAGAGAAAGGTACCCGGGTTCAGCTGAAGCGCCAGCCTGCTCCTCCCAGAGAAGCACATTTTGTGAGAACAAATGGAAAGAAGCCTGAGCTGCTGGAACCTATTCCCTATGAATTCATGGCATAATAAATTAAAAAAAAAAAAGATTTCCTTAAAAATAAATAAATAAATAAATAATAAGTAACCAATATAAGAATTTCCTCTAACTGAAGGATATATATGGTTTGGATTGAAATTGTCAAACTAATGACCAGCAGAGTAAATGATTACAATTAGCATCCTGCAAGAAAACAACCATAGGCTTACTACGAAGGAACTAGAACTAGAATGGTATGGAATTTGATGACAGGAAGCAATAGAACATGACTTCAAAATTTTGAGTATAGATGAATTCCAACTTAAATTTTTAAAGAAAAAGTGATGCATGTACACAATGGATTACTATTCAGCCATACAAAAATGAAATCCTGTCATTTGTGAAAACATGTATGGATCAGGAGAATATATGTTAAATGAAATAAGCCAGGAACAGAAAAAAAAGTGTCAGTTACATGTAAAATATTTAAAATTTGATGTAAAAAAGTTGAGAATAAATAGTGTTAACCCAAAGCTAGGGAGAGAGAAAGAGGGTGTAAGGATGGGTTGACCTAATTTATAATGAGATAGGAATAAGCGTCAATGTGGTATCGTACAGTAGGGGGGCTATAGATCAAAATAATGTTCTGTGTATTTAAAGATCTCACCATAAAAGAAAGGGAGATAGATGTGTTCAACCTGATTTAATTATAATGCAATGAATACATGTACTGACACATCACACGGTGCCCCATAAATATGGATGATTTTTGTGTTTTTAGGTATTACTTAAAAATAAATTGAATTTAAATATAAATAGAAGAGTTTTGTTTAAAAAATATATTTTCAGACATTAATTATGCAAAATATATGGATTTTCCCATTTAGCATTTATATGCAAGTGTTTGGAGGATTCAGAAAAAGAGGTATTTAAAAAATATAGGGGCACGTGGGGCCCAGGAAACATCCTATCTAACCCTGCAGATCAGCTCAACAATGTCCTAGGATGACAGCTATTGAGTCTTAGGGTTGACCACTGTAGATGGGAATTCATAGTGTGAATGCCTGGGGATTACCCAAAATAAGCTCAGCCAGACTCTGCAATACATGGTACTATAACAGCCAGATGTGCTGCACAGATGTTACCTTTTTTAAAAAGCTTTGTTATTAAGTGGCCTTGAGAATACCAGGTCAGAAGTGGAGTACAGGCTCCAGGTGGAAAGCCTATGGCAGCTGAAAGTTTAGGCCCCCATATGATGACTCTTATTTTGGAGGGGGATACTAGGGATTGAACTCAGGGCCATTGGATCACTGAACCATGTCCTCAGCCCTATTTTTTACATTTTATTTAGAGACATGGTCTCACTGAGTTGCTTAGCACCTCACTTTTACTAAGGCTGGCTTTGAACTTCCATCATCCTGCCTCAGCCTCCTGAGTCATGATGACTCCTTTTTTATATCTTTTTTTTAATTAGCGCCTTGTGGACAGACGTAAAGGTGAGATTCACTGTGATATATTCATATATGCAAATAGGAAAGTTTGGTCAGATTTGTTCCTTTGTTCTTTCTTTTCCTGTTCCTTCTCCTTCTCCTCAATTATCTTCCTCCACTCCACTGATCTCTCTTCTATTTTCATGGAATTTTATCCTCCTTTTTCTCCTCTTTCTTTGGTTTAGCTTCCATATATCAGAGAAAACATTCGAAACTTGACTTTCTAGGTCCAGATTATTTCACTTAGTAAGATGGTCTTCAGTTCCAGCGTAATATGAGCCTTGCAGGAGGTATTGAAATTTGTGGGCAAAAATTAGGCAGCTTAAGAAATATATTATTTTATTATATATTATATATTCTAGTTTTTTATAAAAGTCATTTTCATTTCAGAGACAGCACAGTGTGATGAGTACAATATGGTCTGGAGCTGGGCTGGCAATTCAATATCACAGGTCTAGAGTATCATAGATGAGTGAACTTCGAAAGGTTACTTAAACATTCTTTTGTAAAATGGGGACTGAGCATATCTCCTTTCTGGAGTTGTTATACAAAATGAATTTATGGAAGTACTTTACTTAGTAAAAGTTCAATAATTGTTGGTCATTTTAATATCATTAATCATTTTACAAAATAAAACGTATAATCCATAAACGTGATAATATTTGTGAATTTTTATACACTACATCATTTATTTACAAAAGACACAAAATAAGATTATTAGAAATAAAGATGGAATGAATAGAAAGACAATTACAATGGACACATTCACACAGCAGAGGTAGAATGAAGGAAAACAAATACATATTAAAATGAACAATGTGTTGAGTAAACATATAGCTTAGTGCCAGTTAATGGTTATGTTAGACAAACAGAGATGGCTCTGTTTATAAGCTGTGTGATCTCTGAGTCTCAGTTTCAGACACTCAGGAATTGCAGTCAAGTCTATGGGCATCCAAGACAGATTCTCTGCATGCCATCCCTGGAGTATACAGGGTTGACATTACTGATGCTGCTACTCAGGCAGAGCAGGAAGGCACATGAACCCAGAAGAAGTTAGTATACTAAGGACCGTAAAGAAGAGTGGAGGATCCAAAGCCATGGAGAATGAAGATGTAATCGGTTGGGTTAAGAAAGTTTGTGTCAAAAAGGGAAAGCTCTGAATTGGAAAAACGGTGAAAAGTATGCACTCATTAGTGGTATTCATGTCTTTTGGTATTTATTCTTTATTTTGTAGATTATTTGATTATTTTGTTACTAGGGAAATAAGCCCTTTTTGATTATGGAATACTAGACTGACTGGTTTGACTCATAGGGGCACAAACACCTTGTTTGGAGGGCAAGCAGTAAGTGCAGTTTTTTTCCTCCAAGTCTGTCCCTGAGTCATGGATCATCACACATTTCTCTAAAAACTTACTATCTAAATCACAAATATTCATTCAATACAAATTAATTTCACTGCAGCTACCCTGACGAATAAAAATCACTATGCTCTCATCCTGAAGTGAGCTTATTATTTGGTGGAGTCAGCTTATCTTTAGAAAATGAAACAATCAATATACAGATCCCTATTTGGCAGGAGCACTGATGTAAACTTACAGGTGTTGTGATACAACCAAGACAGGATACAGACCTAGTCAGATAGGGAAGGCAGTCATAGAAGGTTTCCTGAAAAGCTGACATATCTGAAGAAGGTAGAACATTTGCAAAGTCTTCATTGTCTTTATAAAATGCACAGACCTTTCTATGGCACTGTCAACAAAATGGTAGTAAATACTAGGAGACCCCACAGTCATGTGACCTGAGGCAGGATTCCTTCACTTCTAAGTTTCAGTGCCCTCAATGCCACTCCAACCTAAATGCCCATCAGTGATAAATGGTAAAATAAATGTTTTATATATACACAGTGGAATATTATTCATCCGTAAAAAGGATTAAATGCTGTCAGTACTAGAAGCATGTAATCAACTAGGTGTAAATAAGTAAAATAAGTGAGAAGACAAATATCATACTCATTCATTTCTGAAAACTAGAAAGTCAATCTTATAGAAGAATGTTGTGGTATAGTGGTCACAAAGGACTTGGAGGCCAGGGTTGAAGGAAGATGGAAGTAAGTTGAATAAGGGCACTGAAATTCAAAAGGAGAGGAGAAATTAGTTCTGGTTGTCTATGGCATGGTAGGCTAATTATTGGTTAAAATAATCAATAATAACTTCAAAATGACTGAAAGGGTGTGGAATTCCCAACATATAAAATGATTAATTTTGAAGAGATGGAAAGTACAACTTTAATTTCATTATTACATGTTGTATATATGTATTAAATTGCCATAATGTTACCCATAAAGATGTGTAATTATTGTCTCTATAAAAAATTTAACTTTTCTTACAAAACTGGAGATTATCATGGTGCCTACATCCTAGGTTGCAGTGAGGATTAAGTGCTGCTACACAGAACAATGGCTGGCAATGGCTATTGACTTAAAGTCTGTTTCTAAGAAGACATTTTGTTGTAGCTATTATGACAACTTCACTTGTACAGAAATAATGAAAACTAATTAAAGTTTTGGTGAATGAGAAAAAGTATGCTTTATATTGAAAAATAAGAAAAACAAAGGAAACATGACTTCCATCACCATTACAAATCATATAATAATAATACCACCACTGACATCACTAAAAATAACACAAATACCACCATCAAGAAAAGAAAAAACTTCACAACAGAGCTTTTGTATATGGGCATTATGCCATGATTCCTACATGAAATCTCTCATCAATTCTATAATGTAGTAGGTATTAATGTCTTTATAATACAGATACGGAAGTAGAAACTGTGAGACAGAGAATGGTTAACCAAGGTCTGACAAATAGAAAAGAATGCAGTGAGGACTGGATCCCATATTGCACTGAGTTCTCACCCTCCTGCTTTCCGCTGTAGGCAGTGGAGGGATAAGTGTCCATGTGAAAACATGGCAGGAAATCGAAGATTCTGTAGCTGAAGATCTAGAACAGCCACTTGTGCACTATTGCTGTGGTTCTAAGGCAGTGACCCTAGAAACACTGTCATACAAGGTAGGAATGAGAGGATACTAATTATTTGCAAATTTCAGAAAATGGAAGTGAGATGAGGTACTTATGAGATATATGAGTTTTTAAGGCTATTTTATAAAAGATGTGGTTTGGAGTCAAATAATGTCAATAGTCTGGGTAAATTCTTTTTAAAAATGGCTCTTTTTATTAGCAGAACTTAGTCTTTTAGATTAGTTCTACCAAATTCCACTCACTTCCTGGGTAGAACCTTAGTGGAAGTTGGATGATAAAACAACTGATTAATTGTGGGATGGAGCTAAAAATAAAGATTTTGCCTGAGAATTTTGTCTCTTCTTAATTTCTCATTTTCTCTATGCTCTCACCTTCTCCTCTTTAGAAGTTGAACATACTGTATCTCAATTTATCAAAAACGAGATCTCCTGCATAGATGTTCCACAGTGGAATCAACTTCAGTTTTATGAATGCAGCTTCCTACATGGACATCTATAAAAGTGTCACCACTAGCTATGGTAAGTGCTTGTCACCTCATCACTAAGGGTTGGACTTTTTATAGGAGGGTTGGAGAATTAACTTCTGACATCATGGGATCTTGCCCTATGATCAAGCTGTTGTTTTAGGTGACAGGACTGTGTGGACTTGGAGCTCTGCCTCACTTGTGTTGTCCACTGACTCCATCACTTGAAATTGTGTGATAGACTCAAAAGCTGGGGAATCTAAACAGAGGGATGTTAAGAATCTTTATCAGAAAGTATAATGTAAGGGTTAGCCCTGTGTGCAGACTGCTGCAAGTTTGAGGAAAGTTCCTACATGGGCAGTACATGCCTATATCCCAAGCCCGCAGTGGAAGATTCTGAAGCAGTGCATTTATCTTCTCTTTCACTCTCAGTGGTCCTGGCCCATCTGATGGCCGAGTGGTGACATGAGATTTGGAAGGAAGGTTGCATGGTCCATGACATGGACCCTGGTATCTTGCAGACTGTGATGCTCTGCTGCAGAGGCTGAAGATTACACAGAAAAATATTTCAAGCTTCAAAAACTCTTTGGATCTGTTTCAGGTACTCAGTACCCATTTGGTAGAGGAATGGTCTTGCTATGAGGTGTCTGTATTCTGTGAAAGAGTAAAAAAGTCTCTTCAATGGGCAACAGATTTATGAGACTCCTCCAAATTAAACCAAACTTAGTTATAAATCCTGGGTTGTTTTGTTGTCATTTCTAAGACCCTTAAGCTTCAACTTCTTCACTGCGACATGAAGTTAGTTATATTGATTACTTTGATGATGGGGAAGATTAGCAAGTTAGGAATTGTCCATTTGTTAGTACCAGGTGTGAAAAAATAACCCAATACACAAAAATAAAATTCATTCTGTTCAATTTTATTTCATTAAATAAAGTCAGTTTGCTATCTACTAAGGACTATGAACTTGATAAGGCTCAGCATTGTAGAAGATGTAAAGGAGAGACCCTTCTCCCTAAGTGTACCCACCACCTTCTCTCTCTCTTATGACTCTGTGCCTACCAGCTATACGTGAATGCAAAATGGCTCTTAGTTCTTGCCTGTTCATTATCACCCTTGGAGAAGTACACGTATGTTGTAGAATGAACCCCATTTTACTGTTGCCTACAGAAGGTCATGAGTGGGGGTTTGGACACTTAGAAAAGGTAATGATGATACAAAGCATTTTCTACCCAAGTCATTTTTTTTTTTTTTTGCAGCAAATCCCTTTCCCCCTTACCTCAACTTACTCCTAGGACTGTGTATCCTTCTGTGAAACCGTAGCTCTTCTTGCCACTGTGGAATGTTCTACAGCACTTAAATGAGGTGAGACTGATTGGTCACCAGCATAGTGGTGTCCATGTCAGAGATGGGGGAGAAGCTTTGTATAGAGATTCCTTCAAGGAACTTTGTATTGTGAAGTATGAAAGGTTGATTTTGTGTCTAAGCATAGAACTCACATGCTTCATTGGGGAGGATTGTAAAGAAGTTTGAACTTGAGGAATACTTGTGGAGGGAGAGGGATTGCTGGATAATGGAAGTTGTTTGTTCCAGCTTATATGAACACCTCTGGTGAATGCTGTTATGTGAGACATCAGAATGCATATGCAATTCAGAAAGGAAATGTTCTAATCTAGGAACCCATGAAACAGCTCCTTTATTCATCCATCATCAACTAGGCCAATCACTGAATTCTAACAGTGTTGTCTCTTCAAAATGAGACATTTTGTCCTATTTTGAGGACATCTTGAAAGATCTTCAAAAATTAACTCATACATTAATATTGATTTCATCTCTGCTCTTACGTTTTACATGAAAGGGAGTGACTGGCATTCAACAGATGCTATATATGGTGGTTTAGTGCATATTGCATCTCTCCACTTTAGTTATTTTCAATGCAGTTGATTTACACTATTGACCAACTCTTGTGATTATAGTTATTACAACTCCTCCAGTCTCTAATTTTCTGGACAGTGGAGGCATAAATTCCAAGAGTATCGTGAAACAGCATTCTGCTCTATGATTTTGCATTGAGCTATCACTAGAAGAATATTGAGTAGTCCAACAAGAATAAACAAATATCCTAGGAAGCTGGATCCTGATTTCTCATCACTTTGGTTTCCTTTTCTGACCTATCTCCCTTATGGCCAGTCAAGTCAAATATTCCAATCAACATGGAAAATCCTCCAATAAACAATGGAAGTGGTCAGTCCTATGGATTTATCCTCTATGAGACATCCATCTGCTCTGGAGGGCATCTCCATGCTCTTGCAAATGGCATGGCACAGGTAATGGTCAGTAGGTATCCATGGTGGTGAATGAAGCTTTAAACCCGACTTTGCTATTGTGAAGGCTTGTTATTCTCTGTTCTACTTTACTATATCATGATCTTTAAAAAAAAAAAAAACTATTGTGCAGGAAACATTTGAACTATAAAGTAAAACTGAATAGACTTGCTTTCTACTTTAATACAAATCCATTAGGATCTCCCAGTCAGCATCTAGCCATCTCTGAGTCCCAAGTCTAGTTCCTGTCTTCAAATTGATCTCCTTCTGCTTCAATCACAGGCTCTCTTCTTCCTTTTCAGGTGACCCTACCAGTTTGATGCTGACTCATTTCTTGCAGGTGTTTTTGAATAAGATAATCATAGGAGTCCTGAATGAGGATGTACAGAACCTGAACATTCCTGAATTCAGGGTATGTAAATCAAGAGTGCAACTGATTCCATAGACATTCTTCCCAAATACAAACAGGACTTGTTCCTGAATTAGCCCAACTCCTTCTTCCACACAGTCTTTTTGGTATGCTCCTCACATAGGGCTGCAAGAGGAAGTATGAATAGCTAGAAGTGTCTACAGGCTCTGTAGCATAGATGCCTCCCTGAGAGTAGAATATCTCATGTAGACCTGAGTTAATCTGAAGACCCTGTTTGGGTCTCTGGGCAAAGACACCACTGAGTGTGTCTCCCATTGGTCTTATCAGAACAGTGAGGAAAGATTGAACAAGGAAAAGACATACCTGTGTCCTCACCAGAGAGGGGTCACTGTGGAACTCTGGAGCCTCCTCTACACTGTCTGCTTGGGTTTTGTTCGCTTGTTTTTGCTTTATTCCCCTAGAACTTGGAGGAAAGAATGGGCTTCAGAGTGTGATCCCTACCTGGCCAATTAGTTCCTAACGCCTTGCCTACCCCAGGCAGGACTGTCAACTTCTGAGAATCCTCTTGGAGAATCAAGGATGAATTGATTTTAATTTTAAAATTCAAAAGGACCAGAAAGGTACATTCTGGTCCTAAGAAATGGGCCACAACTTCTCTTCAGTTACTTGGAAAATAAGACTGGGGTTATTTGGGGGTTGGAAGTGCAATAAGTCCATCATCAGTAGGATACCTAAGCTCTAGGACCAAAGATACTGACAACTTGCCTTTCCATTGCCCTGCCTTGTCTTTTTCTCCAAGGAGAAAAGTAGAGCAATAATCATGAGTACTGGTTTTTCCTAGACAGGACCCAATCCCCTTTTGGGAATATCAGGGTGAGTTCTGATACTAAATGGAGAGTTTTGTTAGCAATGTGGAAACATATAGGAAACATACAGGCACAGCTGGTCAGAGAAGTGTTTGCCTCCTGACTGTGCCCTTGTCATGAGGCACATACATCTACAGGTCTTTGTCCCAGACTCTGGAGAAAATCCTGTTCTTGTTCCTATTTTCTTGGCTGCCTCCCATCTGCAGGATTAGCTGGCTGTGTTAGATCAATAATGTTTACCTGAAGGATTTCACCATTTATTCTCTGGAGATGAAGATGAGCTTCTTTGAGAGGTATGCTCCTCCCCTAACTCCAATGGGAGCTTTAAACAAGCTAGGAAGTAAGAGTTTTCAAGTTCTTCCTTTGTAGATGAAGAGCCCAAGATTCAGGCAACGGAAGGGAATTATTTCAAATTATCAGATGCTTTGCATCAGGACTAGAACTCTAGAACAAGTCTCCTGTTTCCCATTCAATACTGTCAGTCCCATTCCGTTTACAATACAGAATTCTAGACTCTGGGAGGGAAGACTGGGGTCAATGTAGGGACAAGAATTGGGAAAGATATCTTTTCCCTCATGTCTTGATCCTTCATACAGTCTCTGCTCTGCCTCCTGGAGGCCTGCCCCAGAAAGATATTTGGGTTGTGCCTTCTATCTGGGGATCTTGAGGGCTGGCTTTTCTCCCAAGGATACATTCCTTAAATTACCGATAAGTGAGACTCCCTCTTCTGCTCTGGTGTTCCAAGACACACACATATGCATATGCACACACCTACACACACATTTATTTTAGAGAACTCAAAGCAAAGCCAGAGTGTTCTTGACAGGAGTTCTTCCCATTTTTCCTTTCCTCTTCTTCCTTCCAATCAAACTTGGCAACATTTCTCAATCTTCTTCATCTATCATTGTTCGGAAAATAACACATCAATCCACAACTTAAAATAGTAAATTTAAAAAAACAATAAAATAAATGTTAATAGATTTAAATAATGATAATAAATTTAAATGAACAACAAAAAAATTATAGACCAAATGGGAGAAGTTCTTTAAGTCCATTCCCATTCCAATTTGTCTGTATTTCCTGTACTTCTTTCAGCATAAGAGTTCTGAATGTTTTTCTGTTTTGTATATAACTTTGCCTATACACATGAGCAGTTTCTTCACTCTAATGTATCATACCATAAACTCTATTCTCCCACTTACTTATTTTAAGTGGGGACAAGTCAGTTTTTACCTAATGCATCTCTTCATGTGTAAACACATAGTAACAAATGCACAAAATATAAAGAATTTTATATTTTATACTTTTATCATATATCTAGACTGTAGTATTGATGTACATACGGATTGTTCCCTATGGTTGACTATTTTAAATAGTGATGTCTTCTTTTGTATTTATACTTATGACATATGTTTGTTAGTTTTTGGAAATAAAATTAAAGGCTCTTGTAAATTATTTGAAAAGTGTAATCCTTAGGACCAGTATTGCTTCTTACACATTTGATAGATTTCCTTAGTGGAACCATAGAAATCTGGCATTTATTTTATCTGGGAAATTATGCATGTATTGATTCAATTCTTTCAAGGGTAAAATCCTATTCAGGTTTTCTCTTTATTTTAATATTACTATTGATAGCATATATTTTTTCTGAGAATTTTCTCAATTCATAAAAGTTTTCAAATATGTTGATTTTAATATTTTGTTTTTAGACCATTTATAACAACTTTCAATTTTTTTAATTTCTGTTATATGTTACTAGTACATTATCTTTTTTCTTCATAAATTTTACCGAACATTATACATTTTTTTAATCTTCAAAGAATCAGTGTTTGATTATGCCTCTTCCTATAGTATGTATTTTTCCTGTTTCTATCATTTCTGCCATTATCTCTCTTTTTTTATTCTACTTTTTGTTTCAGGAGTAATTTAGCTTATTTAATTTGCTTGAAAGAGATGAGTAAATAGCTGCTGTTTCAACCTTATTCTTTTTTTATAACATGTAAATTTAGGCTATTACTACTAAACATCTTATAACACTAAAATAATAATTTTATTATTATTTAAATAATATTAAAGAGTTAAATAAAAATGAACTCTTTTAGGTCAAATATTTTCTCTGATAAGTACAAGCTTATCAATAGTGGTGGGGAGGGGAGGGAAGAATGAAGGAACTTTGGATTGTGCAGAAGGGAGTGAGGGGAGGTTGGGATGGTGGGGATGGAAAGGACGGTAGAATGAGGCAGACATTATTACCCTATATATATGTGTCACTCTGCACCATGTATAGCCAGAGGAACGAGAAGTTGTGCTCCATTTGTGTAAAATGTGTCAAAATGCATTCTACTGTTATGTATAACTAATTAGACACATTTTAAGAATTTTAAAAATCAGCTCTTTATAATTTGTATTGATTTTTTAAAATTTTTAAAAAATTTTCTTAAATTTAAAATTTAATTTGTTTTAATTAGTTGTACATGGCAGTAGAATGTGCTCATACATTTTGATAGATCATACATAAATATAGTCTCTCATTTTTCTGATTATACATATTGCAGGATCATATCAATCATGCAGTCATATATGTACATGAGGTAATAATGTCTGTTTCACTCTACTATCATTCCTTCCCCCATACCATTTCCCCTGTTTTTATTCTCCTCTACCTAATATAAAGTAGCTCTTTCAAAATAAGCAATTTAGTGGCATTTAGTTCAATCACAGTATTGTGTGAACACTACTTCTCGCGCCAAATCATTTCATCACTGCAACAGGAAACCCTCCATCCACTGAGCAGCTACTCTCCACTACCCCTTTCTCCTGCTTCTGTTTACAATCTTCTTATTATCTTTATGAATTTGCCTGTTCTATGAACCCATACTCTTTAAAATGAAGAATAATATCTATATAGAACCAGTTAAAAATAATAATAGAAGAAAGAACAGTAGACTACTGGAAGGAGAACAGAGGGAGGGAATAAAGAAAGAAGAGAAGAAGTACTGGGGACTGAAATGGAGGAAATTATATTTCACGCATGCATGTGTATGTAAAAATGAACCCCACTACTACATATGACTATAATACAACTAATAAAAACAATAAAAAACATTTAAAAATGTAGAATAAAAGAATAATAACTTTGATTTTAAATCTTGGAAATTGCATTCTCCAAACCTGCAATTCAGAAGATACAAAATAACCATTCATAATAATCTTAAGTCATGCTTCTTATTTTACATTAGTAAATTGTATATTATATATTGCATGGGTGATAGCTTATATTGAAGTGTAGAAAATACTGCATAGTTTGAAATGATGATTATATAGAAAGATACAAGTTATTTTAGAATCTTATAAATTTCATATTTGCTGCCTTATAATTTTATAGGTATAAATTCTAAACAGTTCAGATTTAATAAGAAACGGCTGATACTGAAGGCAAACAGTTTACCCATAGGTGCTTCTCTGGAGTTTCACAATTGACTTTAGTGTTGGCATTATCAACAGTTTGAGGATCCTGTCATAAGGAACTGGAAGGCGAATTAAGCCTAATCAAGGTGACCTGTAAATAATCCTGCTGATCATGATCAACTTTCACAAGTCTTCTGAAATTATAAAATGCCTACTCTGGCTTCTTTACTTCTGAATTTGAAATTTGAACTCCACTTTCCCTTCATATTGGTGTAGGGAGTGTTGAAGGTCTCATGCTCAAAGATGGGCATGTGATGACACTTCCATGTCCATGGGTCATTGAGAACCTTCCCTTGATCTAGAAGTTTCCTACAGTGGGGATGAACTTTCTTCCCATTTTAACGGATGTGGTGCAAACCTCAAGTTGGTGTTTTTTTGAAGGAGTAACCCAACCTGCAGGAGATGAATGTCCTGGTGCTTCTGTCTAGAATGGTGCCATTCATTTGGGGGTCAAACAGTTGCTGGGGGAAACTTCATGATACATACCAATGAGTTGTATCCTTTCATGTTATTCAATGTGGTTTAACAACCTTCTGTTTCATGTTGAATCACACCATTCATTATTTTATTTCAAACCTTTTATTTTTGAAACTTCTTCATATTTATGGTGGTACAGTATTATAATTTGATATGTGTATACAATGTCTAATGATATAATCAGTATAATTAGCATTTAAATATCTTTAAACATTCATCATTTCTTTCCGTTGGGAATTGCATCCCACAATTTTCCAATTCCTTGTAAAAGGGCAATTCATACCAAGGTAGAAAGGAGAGTTAGATGATGGATGGGTGTTATTTGAGGTTGTAGCACATATTGCCTGGAGGTGAGTAGGGGGTAAGAGATGCAGATATAAAGTAGAATTAGGAAAACAAGCAAAAATCGATTCAAATTAATGCTTTTAACCATTAGATGAAATGCATTCAAATGATTTGAAGGTAAAATGGTGGCTACTGGCTGAACAATTATTGTTCAAGTTAAAGAGTTATTTATATGATCAAAGCTGACATCAGCATTGTCTATAGTATACTATGTCTGGGTGAAGAAAATTCTTGTTGAATCTTGGTTTGGATTTCCTTTTAGTTTGGACATTTGCAGATGTCCATTAGTCTAAGGCCACAGAGGTCCATCAGTCTTAGGTCATGAATCTCTCCTGAGTTGTGGGGATGGGAGTGGGGCGTAGACCTATTTCTTAGTTGCTATGATTGTTCTACCGGAAACTTCTGGTTTGTCAGCTCACAGGACTGCAGCTGACTGCTTGGATGCTGCACTGTTTCTATTGTTTGTAGTAGTTGAGGATGTAGACTCTGTAGTGTCCCTGTGATTGCCATGTGTCACTGTGTACCTGATCCCCTTTATTGGATTCCTTTTGAAATATTGAAGGCACTGGTGACTCCCTGGGTGCAGAGAACTCTGGTTGTGGATTTTCTGTGGGTGATCTGTGGTGCAAAAGTATTCTACCAGCCAATGCCACACTCTGAGATGTGAAGAGTCTCCAGTGGTTCATCTGGACTCTAGTTTCCACTGCTTCAGGCTGTGAATGGCATAAGTTGATGTCCAGGGCAAAGACCTGCCAGTATCCAAACAATGCTCTATCACTTGCCAATTTTGATCACAGTTCAGGCTGTGGACCTGTCAAGGCTGATATCAGCCCCTATCTTCTGTGTAGCCTCAGGCAATTTACCACTAGGTGTCTATGCAGCTGGATATTCAGGCAGGTTCCCTTTGGTAGGCTATGTGATCCCAGCCGTGCAATCCTTGAGAAATTGGCTGAAACATCTGGGTACTTCTCCTTGTGCTCTCTCCCAGCCAAGTTTGCACAAAGAATGGATATGGTGATGTTTTGCCTTTCAGCTCTTTAGGGTCTCCTTTGCCCATGCTTATTTATTTTCTTCTGTGAGGCACAGATACAGATTTGTCCAGTGCCTGTCCTGCTCTTACTTGCCCAGCGCTGTCTCTATGGAGCCTAATGTACTGCAATGGCTGTCTCATGCTGTTTTCTTTCTATTTATTTATTTATTTATTTATTTTCACAGACTTCATTTTGATTTTCTTTAATGGGTGAACTTACTGACATTCTTAGTAACAGTATGAGTTTCTGTCTTCACATCCTTATTACAGTTTTTCCCTTTGACTGCAGACATTCTTACTATAGTGAGATGATAATGCATCATGGTTTTGATTTGTATTTTCCTGGTGATTAGTGATGTTGAACATTTTTCATGTATGAGTTCTCCATTTGCATATGCTCTTTACAAAAATATCTATTCACATCACTTGGCCCTTTTTAAATTGAATTAGTGTTCCTATGAGTTGGATTTGGTTTGCTAGCATTTTGCTTAGAATTTCTGCATGGGTGATCATCAGGAATATTGAACTATAGTTTTAATTATATGTATGTGAATGAACTTGTTTTATTTTGGTATCATGGAAATGAGTTTGCAAGTATTTTCTTCCTTTTTCTCTGTTTGAAATAGTTTGAGAAAGAATTGTTATCAGTTCTTTTTGGCCGAGCTATTCCATTCTTCAGTTTATACCCAAAGGACTTAAACATAGCACACTACAGTGATGCAGCCACATCAATGATTATAGCAGCCCAACTCACAATAGCTAAACTATGGAACCAACCTTGGTGCCCTTCAACAGCTGAATGGATAAAGACTATGTGGTATATATATACAATGGAGTATTACTCAGACTTAAAGAAAAATGAAATGATGAGAGTTGCTGGTAAATGGATGAAGCTAGAGAATATCACGCTAAGTGAAATAAGCCAATCTCAAAGAATCAGAGGCTGAATGTTTTCTCCAATATGCAGATGCAAATTCACAATCAGCGGGTGCTGGTGAAGAATAGATATATTTGGATTAGGCAAAGGGGGGTGTAGTGAAGAGAGGGTGTATGGAGCAGGTAAGACTATAGAATGAATCTGACCATATTACCCTATGTACATATATAACTATATGACTGGTGTGATTCTACATCATGTACAACCAGAGGAATGAAAAGTTATACTCCATTTATGTATGATGTGTAAAAATGCATTCTACTGTCATTACAACTAATTAGAACAAAAAAGAA
>JAJEJO010061201.1:0-45134 GCA_020662805.1 Glaucomys volans | reverse complement strand
CCAAAGCTGAATAATTTATGCATGGCAGAAACTTGAGGAATTGACTCCCTGCAAATAAATGGGCTATTTTTATTTTCTGCGTTAGTCTTTTCACTGTAATGCCTTGGCACTCTCACCCCTTCCCCCTCTCTGTTGTTGTGGTCCTAGCCTTAATTTTTGCCATAAGATTAGCAGAGCCTGCTTTGCCCAACTGGCACTGGGTTGAAAAGTTTCTTACATTTCCTCTGATATGTGGATGCTAATTCACAGGGGATGGGGTTAGGGAAGAATAGAGTTACTTTATATTAGGTAGAGGGGAGTGAAGGGAGGGTAAGGGGTATGGGGGTAGGAATGATATTAGAATGAAACAGATATTATTACCTCATGTACATATATGACTGCATGACCGATGTGATTCTACAATATGTATAATCAGAAAAATGAGAGATTACACTCCATTTATATATGATCTATCAAAATGCGTAAATGCATTCTACTGTCATGCACAACAAATTAGAACAAATAAAAAGAATTAACAAAGGTTTCTATTAGCAGTGTTTTACTTCCTTTTAATAGGATGTTTAATTGGTATTGGCTGTGTCTGATCTGGCTCTCATTTGTAGACTTAATCTTCTCATTCTGTGACCCACGCCTTTGTATGACTTGATCAGGCCAATGTATTGCCACAATGCTACTTTATCATACCCATTTCTCCTGCCAGAGAACAGTCTTGGAGACCTCCAGGTATAATAAGACCACCTATTGTATCTGCCAACAGGGGAATCAATATACTTATTTTGATCCACAGTATTCCCCAACTGAGGAATGACTGGAAGTTCAAAGCTCATGGGAAGGCAATTTGGAACAGAACCCATTAATTTACAAAGTTCAGCTTATTAACATAAAGCAACCAGTGTCAGTACCTTTTGATGCATGTGGGGTCATAAGGAAGACTTGGGCACTTGCTGTGGCCCATTGTATGTCCACCACATCATGTGGAGATTTATCTGAGGAAAGGAGGTATAGGATCAATGACAAGTATATTTGCAAAAGTCTGCAAATTGTACATGGTTCACCTATACTGATTGCTGAGGATTTTTTGTCCCTCTTGTAGTTATGTTACATGGGCCACTTGGCCCAGTGTTATGGTTTAGATATGGCATCCCCCACAAATTCACATGTGAGACAACACAAGAAGATTTGGAGGAGAAATGATTGGGCTCCAGCCTTAATCTAATCAGTGAACTGATCCCTGATGGGATTAAGTGAGTGGTAACTGGAGGCAGGTGGAGTGTGCCTGGAGGAAGTCATTCATTGGGGCATGGCTTTGGGGTATGTATTTTGTATCTGGAGAGTGGAGTCTCTCTCTGCCTTCTGATCACCATGTGAGCTGCTTCTCTCCACCACACTCTTTCGCCATTATGTCCTACTATCTATGGATTGAGATCTTTGAAACTGTGAGCCCCTAAATAAACTTTTCTTTTTCTGGTCAGTTCTTTAATTCACAGCAGTAAAAAGGCTGACTCAAACAGCAGAGTGAGGGCAAAACTTCCCCACTTCAAAAAGGATTCACTAAACCCAAGTGTAAACTGGGAACCTGTAACCATGTTGTTTCCCTATTCTTGACCATGAAGAAGGGATGGAAAACAGGCTACTGAGTTACACACATATAACTGGATTAGGTACTGACCCAGGAAACACACTATCCTTTAAAATACAACTTTAAGTATTCCTCCCATCAGATCTTTCATTCCTTTTATGAAGAGAAGCAAAAAAGTCCACCTCATTTCTCCATCACAGTCAAAAAATCTATTCCTAACCTTGGCACAGCAGACTGTATTTCAATTTCCAAATGTCTCTTCTAGCTATGTGTGTGGAGGAATGAACAGGGGGATCAATGCCAAGGGAAGCTAAAGAGCTAGACCCCTGTAAGTCCTGCAAAGAAACAATGTGTCCTTGTTCAACACTGGTGCTTGGTCAATTATTGGAAAATATTGTCAGTTAAAGGAAAATATTGTCTTGCCTGAGAGGGAAAACAGTTTAACATCACAACAGGGACTCTAACATGTCTGGGCCAAAAATTCTACAGTGGAACTACTCAGGAAAAACCAGTGGTAGAGATAATCAAATCACACAGAACTGAATCCACACTCTGTCAAATTTCTCTAACCTCAAACAGGCTTGGGAAAATGTTGACATAGAAATCAAATGGCAAGTCCCACGTGGATTACACTGATCTGTGAAAGGGCTGCCTGTGCTAACCTGCTCAGATTCGTTTGGATCTTGTGTACTGGGGAAAATTTGCCTCTTCTTTTTCCTCTTTCCATATTAGCCAGAAAGGAGCAATTGGGAATCCCAGTATATGAAGACTGAGGGGGCTCAAAGAGACTGGCAAACTCTGGAAATTGGCAACTGGAAAGATGATAAATGGTCCCATGAATGGATAATTCCCTATTATGGTCCAGCCACCTTGGCAGAGGATGGGTCTTGGTGGTATCAAACTCCCATCTATAAGTTAAATTGTATCATTAGGCTGTTGTTAAAATTATGACTGATGAGATCACACAAGCCCTCAATTCATTGGCCAAAGTGCTCAAATGTGCAATGTTATCTGTCAAGACCACTTGGCTTTAGACTACTTGCTTGCTTTTGAAGGTGGGGGTATGTGGAGAATTTAAACTGAGCAATTGCTGCTTACAGATTGATGATGAAGGCAATGTCATAGAAGAAATTAACAGATAATATGGTAAAGATCACCCATGTCCAGTCCATACCCTGGAAAGGCTAGAAAGCTGGGAAATTATTTGTAGGATGGTTTTCAATTTTAGGGGGATTAAAATCTCTCATAAGTGTTGTGGGTTTAATTCTGGAGGCCTGTCTACTACCTTGCCTGTTACTCCTGGTCATAAGGTATGTCTTCAGCCTCAGGATGCTATGGTCAAAAGAAAGATGACCACACACATCGTGATGTTTCGAGAATATAAGTTATTAAGTCAGGATGAAGCTCTTTGATTATAAAGGAATCAAATATGAAAGGAGAAGAACTATTCAGCATGGCCAGTATCTGTGCACACATGCAGGACTGTTAAGTGATGTATCTCTGTGTGGCTGAGTATCTCTGTGTGCATGTGTAACACTGTCAAACAACATGGCACGGTCAGTACCTGTGTGCACATGCATGACTCTGTCAAACAGCATGATACCTTTAGTAACCATGTATGCTTGTGTTTCCCAGGCTAAGGAAAGGCAGTGTGACACACTCAGGGTGCATGTACAATCCTGCTGACTTGCTCCTGGTGTCCTTGTGCAGATCCATAATAACTTCCATAAGATTTTATAGTATAGAATACCCACACACAATATATTTTTCCATGTAGGGGACAAAAGGGCTAATGCATCCTGGGGGATTGGGGGTAGAGGGGGATGAGCAGGGGCTTATAAGGCAAAGCCCCACTGCAATTGGAGTTCATCCATTGGATGATAATCCACTGAGCCTGTCCTGATACAAAATAAACACTGCTTCCTGTTGAATATCCTGGTGCCCTGTCCCTTTGCGTGCAAATCCTGCAACAGTAGGATTAGAATTGGCTAGCTTAAATAATTTCAATGGCCTCTGAAAGACCTTCTGTAGTTGTCTGATGTGTGGCCCTGTGAAGTTTAGGATTGGCAAATGTTGGACTTGTGTGGGAGAGCCTGATAGAAACAGTGGAGGTGTGCAGAACCTTGATTGGTTGGGTTGCATTTGGAAGGTGCACTTGCAGGTGAATCTTTCACTATACATAGGAATTGGCAAACCTGAGTGGACAGCCAGCTTAGAGCCAATAATTCCCTAGATGTCAAAGCATCAAAATTATAGAAAATAAAAATATATGATTAATACATCCATATTTGGAGTTCTAGATCTACTAGCTTATTTCTTCTACCTTTGGAATCAATTAAGTAATTGATTGAAAAGTTCTTGGGAAAGAAAATGAGAAAGTTCTTGGTAATAATTTCAGCCATAAAGTAGGTATTGATCTAAATTAAATCATTACAAGTTGGGGTGATGTGTAAAGAGGATAAGGAAAGTGGATCTAACAGTCAAGACTGTTAGGGGATTTCCAGAGTGTTAGGGGAGTTCCAGAGTGTTTAGAGGCATTTATATTTCAGCTTGTGGTTGACTGGGGCAAGCGTGGGGGAAGAAAGTTTTAAAACATTGGAAGTTGACAAGTTGACAAGTTGATTCTGAACCTAAAGGGTTGTAAATGCCTGGCTAAGAAGTTTGAATTTTATTTGGTGAACAAAATATATAATATCTCAATAATCGGTGACATATGGAAGTTTGATAGGGAAATTGAAGCATGATTACGAATGAGAAGAGGCAATTGATAAGAAACCCAATCAGGAGGTGATGATGGAGTCAGAATGTGTAGTACATTGAGTCTTTCCTGTCTGGTGGCAGGATAGAGTAGAGAAGGGGGAGGAAGGTGGTGCTGGGAATGTCCTAGAGGAGGACTACTTCTTGGCACTCATACTCTGAGAGTTTATTCCAGGTCTTACAGGAAGTAAGGGACTCACTGAGAGTTTTATTAGTCCCTTTAATGATCTTCTGACCTCTTACAAACACTTGGTGAAATTGTAGTACTATGCAAAACGTATTTCTCACGAATACCTCAGTTTTGTTTTCACAGAAATTTTCCAATGTAATGAATTTTTTCCTTATGGTAGACTTTGGGCTCCTAGCTGGCACTTTTTTCAGTTAGATAAGTCAAAGCAATGTACAGAAAAAAATTAAAAGGCTGGTTGAAAAACTTCAGTGTGTCAGGAGTTATCCAAAGAGCTGTGGACACACAGATGATCAGAAGCCAACTGCTCCCTGGGAGGGACCCAAGGAAAACAGGGAATTTTTAAGACTTCTAATATTCTAATATGATTTTCCATGTCACCATTATTCATTTTATAAACAAATATTCATTTGTTTAGATTTTTATATTTCCGCTTACTAGGCACATGGTTACCTCTTTTTAAAATGCATTTGCAAAATTTTCCTAAAGCACTTTCCTCTGGGTTACTTTACATGGTTTGTACAATAGCAGTGTTTTTGCAGCTGGCTTCTGGCTCAACAGTACCTGCTGATTGGAGTCCAGTTCTGTCACTAGTCACCAACGTGACTGTACACAGACTTCTGTAACCATCTCTGTGCTAGTTTCCTGATGGATAAATAAGGGATATAAAGTACATGCTTTAAGTCTCTAGGATAATTAAGATATAAACCTTAAATATTTGGGATAATGTCTGGCACAGGAAGGCTGGTTAATCTTAGTTACTAATAATAGAGAAAAACACCAATGAAAATGAAAATGAGTGAGTTTGAGACAAGGCTTTTTCCATCCTTACAGACAATCCCCATTCCAACTCTAAGTCAATTTCTCAGGTTATCCGCAAAGAGAATGGTTTGCTTAATGGATACCCCAAAAGGGAGAGAGTCTCCTTCTCTCACACCATTTCAAGGATGGGGAATTTTCCGCCATCAAACCTGCACTGAAGCAAAGAGAAATTTTCCAACTCAATCTGTTCAGATGGGCAAACATTTTAGGGAATTCACGTCCTGAGAATCATTTTATTTGAGTTCTTACCTAGAGTTCAGCATGATTACTCCATTTTTGGGGGGAATGCATCTAACACATTCAGCATCTAAAGAAAATGCTTGAGTGAAATCAAACCAGAGAGTAGTAGCTGAGATTCACTGACTACCACTGAAAACCTTACTTGAGATTCCTGTGTTTGAATATTAGCATGCTGGGGGATGACACTCAAATTGTCTGCTTTTTTTCTCTTTGTGTGAGCTTTCATGAGTGGCATGTAGCTTAGAAATTGTATTTGTATTTTAATCTGTTGAGATTATTGATTAACTCAAATATGGAGGTTGACAAAGAGAAAAATTGATATTATGGGGCTGAGGGTTCCTGACTGGCAGGAATGTATTTGTCATTGACCTATTTAACTGTCTATCCAAACTATTAGGTGGATATTATCTTGTGTTAGATTTTTTCCTGGATAATGTTGAATTCATGGTATATATCAAAAGAGCAGTTTTCATTCTCTACAATAAACATCTTATAGCTTAGTAAACAGCAAGTTTTCTCAAACAAGTATGGATTACAAGTAAAACTAGCTAAGTTTTCCTTTTTACAAGTTTTCATTAACTATCAAAACACTTAGAAAAAATGGGACAGAGATGACCAAATAGAGGTTCCCAGGACTCACTTACTCTTTTGCAAAGAAAAACTGAATTTACAGGTGGACAGGTACATATGGAGGTTAGTGAATGTGAGATGATGTTGGAACTCAGCAAGTGGAAGATTGGAACCTTATAAATCTCAGAGAACTGGAACAATAGCATGGAAAGAAGAACACAGTACCCAGTAACTAGCTAGGGAAGCAGGGGACTTTGTTTGGTAAGAAAAAGGGTAGACAAGAGAGTCCCAGCCAACTCCCTTAGCACAGAAGTTAGCAACTCTAGCTACTAGAAGTTTTCACAGTTATTGCAGGTATGCAGCCCATTAGGGTAGTGTAGCGGGTGGCCAAGGAGTAAGCTCACCAGGCAGGTTCACCAGAGTCAGACAAAAGTAGTGGCTTGAGATTTATTAGAGTCTGTGTCCCGAGCGAAACCTCCAGCCCACCCTCCGTGAAAGTCGGGGTGGGAGAGCCAGAAGAAATCGCACGTGGCTTTGGCTGCTCAGGGTTTTTATACTGAGGAAGGGGTCAAGGGTCCTGTGCAGGAAAAGGTGGACCCGAGGTGGATGTCAGGGTCAGCAGGTCTGCCTCATTGGTCACTTCTGGCATGGTGTGTTGCTAGGTGACTGCTCCCTCCCCCTGCAGCCGCCCAAATTTGATCTGACAGGTAGTAGTGTGGAATCTGCACAATAGCTTTGCTTCGGAAAAGAAACACACATAGTTTTCCTGACTATCTCTAGATCTCAGAATGCTGTAACTAAATGCTCTCTTTTATTTCTTATAAGCCACCTGATGATTTAATTTTGTTATTTTCTTGTATCCCTTCAAAACAGATTCTATTTGGTTTAAACCTACACACTTTTTTAGAACCTAGTCCAACCCTTTCCATATTGAGAAGGGAGCAATACATCTCTAGGTAACAGAAAACTCTGTATATCCCCATCACTGCTTATCCCCTCTATAACACAGGGGATTACAGCTTCACAAACTACATCTAACCTAGTAGAGTAACTGTTACCTTAGCATGCTCACTCCCCTTCTTTACAGGATATAGGCATTTCCTATAGCCTGAAAACACAGAGAGGTTCAGAAGATGTTGCTCTTTTAAAAGAAAGACCAAGGCCCTTCTCCTCTGAAACCAGTTCCATGACCTGTGAACTCTTGTCAACACCAGGACTAAATGAAGGCACCCATGCACTTCCAACTCCCACACACTTTCCCCGCTCTGTTTTAGGCGTATTCCACTGTCGAGCCTGGAAGTAAGCACTCTGGTTATCACCAACACTGCACCACCCACATACTCTGTCTGGGTGCACACTTTTAGAGTCTGAGAATGAAGACTGTGGTTTGAGCCATTGCCTAATCCCTGTACTACATCTGGTTGTGTGATATAGTTGGAGCTGAGAACAAGCACCAGAGCAGGTAGTGAACAATGGGTCATCAAAGAAATCAAAAAGCAAACTAAAGTATTACTTGGGACAACAAAAATGGGAACAAAACATGTCAAAATGGCTGGAATAAAGCAAAAGCAATATGAAGAGGGAAATCTATGGATAAATACCTATATTTTATTTTTCATTTTTATCCTTTTCTTGTTCTGTTTTCTATTGTTTCTTAGTTTCCAAATTCTTTAATCCAGTATGTGGATTAAAATATACCTATCTGGATAGCTCTGAAATTTAAAAAATTTCACTTAAATTTTTAAAAAAATCTGTTTTCTATCTTTGTAACTGATCCAGGAAATAAACATTAGTGATTTCTTAAAAAATAAAAAAAATTAAAAAAAATTCAAATAAGTAATGTAACTATGCATCTTAAGAACTGAGAAAAACAAGAGCAAACCAAACCCAAAATTAGTAAAAGGAAAGAAATAACATGATTCATGGAGAAATAAGCAAAATAGAGGCTTAAGAAATGTAAAAGATAGGTGAACAAAGAGTTGCTCTTATGCAAAGACAAACAAATTATACAAACTTTAGCTAGAGTAACTCAGAAAAAAATATGATCCAATTAAGCAAAATTAGAGACAAAGAAGGAGACATCACGACTGATACCATAGAAACACAAAATATCATCAGGGACTGTTAAAAACAGCTATATGTCAACAAATTGGAAAACCTAGAGGAAATGGATAAATTTATGAGCACATTTGATCTTCCCAAGTTGAGACATGAAGATCTAGAAAATAAAAAGAGCAAACAATGAGTAGTGAGATTGAATCAGGAATAAAAACAAAGAAAACAAATAAAAAAAGAGAAAAGACCCAAGTGAATGAACTTATTGGTGAATTCTATCTAACATTTACAGAAGAACTAAAATGTAGAAAAGGAGAGAATTTTTCCAAACTCATTTAAGGTCAGCATTATTCTCATACAGAAACCATACAAGGACATTATACATCAACATCTCTAATGAACATGATGCAAAAATTTTGTAAAACAATAGCAAATCAAACCCAACATCATGTCAAAAATATCATTTGTTATAATCAAGTGGGATTTATCTCAGAGATGTAAAGATAGTTCAACATATGTAAATAAGTGAAACATATCAAGACACAAAAGACAAAATGATTATCTTGAGATATAGGGTGAAAATTTGATAAAATCCAACATTCCTTCATGATAAAAATATGAAACAAATTGAATATAGAGGGCACCTAGCTCAACATAACAAAGGATACATATGACAAACCCACCCCCTAACATCATCCTCTAAGATCTGGAACATTTTTTCAGATGTGGAAGACCTATAAAATGTAAATGCAATACATAAATAATATAATTACATTATAATAATGAGAATACAATTTTAGTATTAGGGTTTTAATATAATAATATATATAAACTCCAGATTATGTTTTCCAACTGCAGTTAAAGCATCTATATTGATTTCATTGAATATTTTGCAGAACTTTAACCTTGGAACTTAATGGGCTAATAATAACAATCTCTAATTCAGATATTTTTGGATTTAACAAAGTTTCTTTTAGCTACTGTTTTCATTTACATTTCTTTGAGAAGGATAATAGAAGATTAAATAAAAGATTATCTTTTCTGATTAACATGCTAATTTCCAAAAGGTCACTCGCTAAAACAACAGAATTTGCCTCCTTCTTTGTAAACTGCTCTTCTTTCAGTAGAGCATGTAGAAGGAATTGTGCTTGATATCAAAGTATGGGCAAGGGAAGTTTGCACAGTGAGCCTTGGAAGCCATTTGATATTTTCTTCTGGCTTTGGGAGGTTCACTCTTTGCTGCATCTTTAGTTACCTCACTACTGAATTACCTGGATGGGACTTGAAGAGGAAAATACAGATTTTTTCCCCAAGCATCTAACATCAGGAAGGTGGGTTTTCAGTTGTAATGGTTGGCCTGTATTTTATTTGTCTGTGAGGCATTTCTTTTGTAGACTTACTCCTTGTTATGAATATGGTTAGTCTCCCAAAGGTTCGTGTGCCAGAAGCTTGGTCCTTATATTAGCTAGTTTTTGTTGTCGGCATAAATAAATACTTAAGACAGGCTAACTTTATAAAGAAAATAGGTAATTTAGCTCATAGTTTTGGAGGCTGCATATCCATGATCAGACAGCACCATTGCATCTGCCTCTGATGGTGCATAACAATGGTGCAAAGGCATGAGAGAGGAAGAGATCACATGGTGAGGTAGTAAACAGAAAAATTCGAGGGTCAGACTCAAAATTTACAACGGATTGCTCTTATAAGAACTCATTCCAGAAGACCAGTATTCCCTTATAAGGACAATACCCTACATGAACTAAGGACTTCTCACTAGTCCCCATCTCTTAAATTCCCTTAAGCTCCCCATACATCTGATGCTGTCTGTGAGGAGAATCAATCAGAGCCAAGTTCCATTTCCCCAGATGTGAAGATTGAACACCTGGGAAACACCAAGACAAGAATAGAAAGCAAGTTTTATTTAAGGATTGAACAGAGAGAGACTTCTTTGCAGAGAAGGGGATCCAGAGCTGATATCCAAAGAAGTGTGGGTGTTCTGACTCTTTTATACATTTTAGAGTTCCTTTGTTCTCATGACCTCCTTCTCCCCTTATTTTGCCTATAGGATCAAAAAGTGGAGCAAAAGGTGGAGTGATCCTGGGCAGGAAGGGAACATCCCAGGAGGCATTAACAACTCCTACAACTCCCTGCAGGGAAGAACAATTCCCTGGAGGTAGATCACTTTGGCAATAGATTGGAGGGGGAGGAGGAAGGACTCTGGAGGTATTAGCATTTGATTTCCTATCCTTTCAAACCAGTTCCCCACCTCCTTAATTGAACCAAATTGTTTATTATCTACACTGCCTTTTGTCCCCCTGCTTCACATCCACCTTGAGAACGAAGCATCCAACACATAAAACAATAATCCATATTCCAACCATAGCATTTCCCTATATAACAGTATTATTGAGATGAATTTTAAAGAGATGGACCCTAGTGGAAGGTAATTAGGTCTTAAGAGAATCATTCTCAGGAGAAATAAATATATAGTTCTCATAGGATTGGGTTAGTTCTCACCAAAATAATTTGTTATGAAAGAGCTTGGCCACTCTCCAGTCTTTGACTTCCTTGCTCAGACCCAGTTTTCCTACACATTTTCTCCTTCTGCTTTCTGCTGTATTGTAATATGTCAATGGGAGCCACTTTAGACATCAGCAGCATGCTGTTTGTACTTTCTAACCACAAGGAGTGTTGTTATACCCTGTGAAAACAAGATCATCCAAGCTGTTCACATAAAGCCAAAAGAAGCCTTTTTTTGCCTGGCCAGCAATGACCACTCATACACCTAAAAGCCGTGTGCCATTTTCTACCCAGAAATTGTGCCCATCTGATGCCTGACTCTGCTGCTCAAAAAAGGCTTTCCTGAATTCCTGAGGTCTGAACCTGTGTTGGTCATTTTTGTGTTTACATTTTGGTTCCCTGACCAGGAAATGGAAGTAAGGTAATATTTGCCCTTCCCCTTTCACCCAAACCTGTTCCCTTTCCCCACAGTCGAGTTAAGTGGCCGATGGGACCTGGGAATTGACCACTGAGCATCTATCATTACTATGGTTTTCTGAGGTTGGGGGCACTCCAAGCCACTGCTCACACAGCTATGGCTTAATCCTCAAACTGACGGTGGCGGGCGCGCCCGGAACACACGGAACACAGTCAGTTTGAGGTTGAGACTGTTCACACTCTCTGAGTCCACTTTGGCTCTTAGCTGCCAGTACTCGACCTTTAACCAACCCCAATTCTGGGCTAGATTTTTGTGGCCTTATGCTTTGTGGACAGAGCAAGGATTTGCACGGAATCCTCATTGGTGCTGAAGGCATCCTCTTTCCGACCCCCTTGTTACCCTTTCCCCAATTCCTCCCCTCTGCAACACCCTGCAGACCTCCTTGCCATTTTGTTCCTGTTTCTAACACCTGCCTTCCCATTCTCCAGAGAGATAAGCCTTCCATTCAGTCTCCAGCAGATATGTACCCTGCCCTGAAACCTTACCATTTGTTGCACTGGGACCCCAGGGTTCCCCCAACCATTGAGATTGGGATAAAGGCATTCTCCCATTCTCTGGTGGAACTGTCCAGTCCAGTGTCAGGAAGATTTTGGAGGATGCTCTAATCTCAAACTGACACTTTAGTCAAGCCTCTCCAACATGGGAATTAGTCTATTCTAAGGGACTAGCCTTTGGGTTTTCTCATCAATAATTTTAAAGCACATTACCCCTAAACTGACCTCAAAATCAAATGCTTCATTAGGTTCAGCACTCAAATTTGGCTCCAGTATAAATTAAATGATTTGCACCAATGGCCCAAGTATGGGACCTTTGACCAATAAATTCTCCAAAATTTAAAAAGTTATCTGTTACAGATTGGCAAATGGTCTGATATACCTTATCTCCAGGTTTCTTTTTCCTCAGCTCAAAGCTGATTATGTCAGTGCTGCCTTGCTTTACTACTAATCCTCACTGACTCACAGCTTTCTTCTTCATTCACAGCCCCAGAAATAGCAGATGAACCTCCTCCTTACAGATCCTGGGGTCCCATAGCCTCCCATCAGGCTCTACCCCCAAAGTTCCACTGCATCCTCATCAGGTTCTTCTGAAAGCCCCACTACTCCTGCAGCAGATCGTCCTCCTCAAACCTCACATTCATGTTCTCCTTCTCCTTAGCCATCCCTTCCCCATACAGGGTCTAAAACTCTCCCAGTAAACACCTGTTCTTCCTCTGGGAGGTGACTGAAGGGACAGGGGCTGAAGGGACAGTCCAGGTACAGGTCCACTTCTCCATGGGAGATATGTCCCAAATGGAGGACAGATTAGGATCATTTTCTGAAAACACTACTAAATATAGGAAGGAGTTCACACATCTGACTCAGGCTTACCACCTTATTTGGGCAGATGTGCACTATATATTAAATTCTACCCTGACTCCTGAAGAACGTGCCCATATTTGGCAGGTGGCTGGAGAACATGCTGACTACCTACATGGCCAAAATCCCAATATCCACCCTGCAGTAGGAGTTGCCGTTCCTACAGCAGAACCTGATTAGACATATCAGCTTCAAGACTCTGGAGTTACTAAACTCTAGCACATAATTACTTACCTTCTTAAAGGCATGGCAAAAAATTCTCATACTCAGGTTAATTGGGACTACATAAAGGAAATTGCCCAGGGACGTTAAGAAAACTCCACTCTCTTTTTGGCCCAGCTTACTGAGGTTGTTACCAAACACACCAACCTACCTGAATAGTCCTGGTGGCATTTTCTTTCTCTATTTTAATTTAACAGTGGGTCTGCACCTGATATTTGTAAAAAAAAAAACTTTTTAGAAAAAGGCTCTAAGATCCCTGAACAACAGCTTTTAGACACTGCTTTCAAAGTTTTTAACAACAGGGAAGAAGAGGCCAAAAAAGGGAGAGATAAGCATCTTAAAGCTCAGTATCAGCTCCTGGACTCAGCAATCCAGAGCCCTAAGAAAGCCCTATGTTTTGTGGCCCCACTGGACCCCCTAATCCATCCACCTTCCAGGCTCTGTTTCTGATATGGGCAGACTAGACACTGGGCAAGAGTTTGCCCTAACCCCCAAATCCCCCCACCAAGCCCTGTCCCAACTATGGGTAATGGGGACACTGGAAGGTGGACTTTCCCCAGGGAAGGACACTGCTCCCCTCAGTGCAGTTACCTGCTTTCCAAGTCCCATTCACTGAGCTGCTGGAATGAGGAGGCCCAGACTCCACTGCCCCTACCCCTTAGGTGGTGCATCCAAAGAACCCTGGGTTACAGGAATGGTGAATGGTCATACTATTTCCTTTTAAGGCAGACTATGCCTTATACAGGTTATGGATATCTAGGAGTCCCTGAGACTGTTATGGTAGGGTCGGGGACCCCTACATATCCATATCCATATCCATATCCATATCCATAAAGATACTTCACCTTTTTTCCATATTTGGATTTCTCTCATTATTCCATTCTTTTATAGTTGCTGCATCCCTACTGGGTTCAGATCTCCTCCACATATTAAAAAACGTCATCATCATTCCCCTTTAAAGTCTACTACCATCTTTTTAATACGTTCTGGCCCAGATCTGGTCCTCATGTCCCCTAAGTCTCCTGAGTGTTCTCTTCTGGCTGGGATTAACCCCACAGTCTGGGATAAACCCCATAGTCTGGGATACTTCTCAACCCAGAATAACTAGACACAATTGCCCTGTTCATATTCAACTAAAAACATCACTCACTATATTAGGTACAAGGCTTAGCATCTATGCAACCATTTCAAATTCTTACCATAAGTTGCTTTCCTGCCCTAGAGAGATATTTGCAGAGAAAAAAAGAGCTAAAATATAATTTCCCCTTCCCACCTCTCATTAACCGCCCCTGGAACATTCCCTTACTTGTCTCTTACTTGCCCCAGCAGCCCATCATAAGTTCATATAAGCTCATGTGAACTTAGGCAAGCTGTCCAAATCACCCTATAAAATACCCCAGAGCTAAGTTTTTCCTGCCTCTCTCACTTTCCCGAGTGATGGCCTTTGTCAGACCTTGACTAGCAAATAAAACTTTCTAAGTGTGGATCTCCTTGCCTGGTTTCTGCATTGCTCATCTGTGTCGCATTTTCTTTTCACACTGTGTTATCTTTCCCCAATATCCTTTAACTCTCTTAATCCTCAGAGGTTTAAAACCCATCATCTCCTGTTTATTATAGGCTGAACTCCTCATACCAGTGCACCTCCTCATAACTCCCCTATTCTCAAAGTAAAAAAATCCAGCGGCCAATTCGGGGTAGTACAGTACCTCAGAAAAATAATGAGGCAGTTGTTCCCACATATCCTGTAGTACCCAATCCCTACACATTTTTATCTCATATCCCAGCCTCCACTAAGCATTTCCAGTGTTAGACCTGAAAGATGTTTTTTTTTTTTCACGATTCCCCTTCATCCTGCCTCATGCCCACTGTTTGTCTTTACTTGAACTGACCCAGACACTAATTACTTGCAGCAACTCACCTATACCATTCTCCCACATAGCTTCTGAGATAGCCCCCACTGTTTTAACCAGGCTCTCCAATGTGACCTGGCCACCCTAAAATTATCCCCTAGCCATTTTATCTAGTATGGAGATGATCTCCTGCTCTGTAGCCCTTTATTAGAACATTCCACAGTTAAGGTCCTCCTTAACTCCTTGGCCTCCTGGGGGTACTGGGTTTCTCAATCTAAGTCCAAGCTCTGCTTCCCTCAGGTACAATATTTAGGCATCCTATTAATACCCACATCCTGCACCCTAACCCAAGAGAGACTCAAAGCCTTAAAGAATATTTCCCTACCCTCCAAAAAAAGGGACACGTTTTCCCTCTGAGGTCTTTTTAACTGTTTATGCAATCTGGGTACCAAAATTATCCCTCATAGCCAAACCTCTCTACAAGGTCTCCAAGGGGAATCTTTCAGATCCCCTTCCATCTCCCTGTTCTTTTTCCTCTACCATTTCTACTCTCCAGAGTTTTCTTCTCAAATATTCAACTCTTTATTTACCAGACCCTAATAAGCCTTTTTACCTGTCACTCCACTCAGCACGGACAAACCTTGGGAGTTCTTTACCAGAAGTCAGGGAATACCCACTACCCCATTGCATTCCTATTGAAACAATTAGACTTAGTTATCAAGGCTAGTCCCAATGCCTCAAGGTTTTATCGACAGCAGCTATCCTCATCCCTGAGGGCAGAAAATTTGCATTACATCAACCTGTTACTGTTCTTACCACACACTCCCACCCAGATCTTCTCAGTCATCATTCATTTTTCTCCCTCCCCCTGACCAGAGTCCCATTACTGCATGCACAACTGCTGGACTTGCTGACGACCTTGCAGCAAGACTCCTCAGTAAACCTAGCCACTTTTCTACCAACAAAAATCCTTCTGCCCCTGTGATTTCTCACTCTTGTCCTGACACCCTTGATTTCCTAATGAAACCCTTTCCCCATATAACTGATCAGCCACTCCCTGATTCCCCAGACTCATTCATAGATGGAAGTTTCCAGAAACAGTCCCCTTACCTCACAGTTATGCTATAATTCAAGGAAAAGCTACAGTAGATTCTCCTCTCATCCTTACCCAGATAATTGAGTCATCTTCTTTACCTCCAGGTGCCACTTCTCAACAGGCAGAATTAATCACCCTGACTTGAGCTTTATCATTAGCTAGGGACAAATCAATCAATATTTTTACTATTCCAAATACACTAATAACCCAATCCATTCTAATATCCTGATCTGGAGAGAAAGGGGTATCTTACTCAGGCTGGAACACCTATTCTTAATGCTAGTTACATAGAAAGTTTGTTTGAAGCTGCTCTTTTACCCCACAAGATGGCAGTCTTGCACTGTAAAGGACATCAGACTACGTTTCCTTTGGCAACTGTTGGTAGATCGAATTGCAAAACTGACTGCCCTTTCCCAGTCATCACAAACTTCTCATTCAGTTTTATATTCTATGCCCACAAAACTCCAGCTTCCCCCTGAGGAAATTAAAGCTCCATTAGCTTACTTACACAGCTTATTCCACGCCAATTTCTGCTCCATCCAGATATTTTTAAAGAATTCATTAAACCTGTCCTCTGCAGATTTACGGTATCTCCAAAAAATTTCTCAATGCTGCACACTTGTCTCAAGGCTAACCCTAACTCCAATGTTAGGCCACCCTCATTTCCCACACACCAAGCTAGGGGAGTCCTTCCTGCCAGGGACTGGCAACTTGACTTCATCCACATGCACCCTGTTAAAAAACCCAAATATTTCCTTGTCTTCGTAGATACTCTTACTGAATGGGTTGAAGCCTTTCCAACTAACAATAAGAGGGCTCCTACAGTTGCAGCCCTACTTTCCTGAGAAATAATTACACACTTTGGTTTACTGCCTCTCTCCAGTCCTGGCCCTGAGTTTGCTTCCTCTATTACCCCAGAATTGGCTAAAATTTTTAAAATAAAATGGAACTTTCACATTCCCTATCATCTGCAGTCCTCCAGAGTGGTTGAAAGGACAAATAGGACCTTAAACACCTTAACTAAATTATCTGTAGACATTCACTTGGATTGGATCAAGCTCCTCCCTTTGGCCCTTCTTGGATCTGAGCACTGCCCCAAAAGTCTCTTATGATCAGTCCCTTCGAACTTCTGTATGGGTGACTCCTTGTGCCCCCCACCATTCAACCTGCACCACCTAGTATTCTTCCTGATGTCCTAAAACCCCTCCTAAGTCACTTCAGGGATGCTCTCTGGAAACACATCCATCTTTCACATCCCTAATATTTAGGGCCCTTCCTCCAATTTCCCTAGGGGACTTAGTTTTCCTTTCCCCTTCTCTACTTGTAACTTCCTTACAAGAAAAATGGGCGGGCGCTTTTAAGGTGATTCTGACCACACAACAACTGTCGCCAAATTAGAAGACCCATCCTGGGTCCATTTAAGCCATTTAAAACTTGTTCTTAACAATGCCTCTTATCAATCCATTCTTACAGGCCCCACCTGACTAGGTATTACACATCTCCCAGCCATTCCCAAGGAAACTGCTGACCTCATACCCAGAAATTTTAATGTCACTTTCTCAGACATCCTTCTGCCTTTTCTTAATAGCATATAACTTCATATTTACCCCCTTCATCTTTCTCCTCTTCAAATATTAGATCTTATTTGGGACCTCTGGCTTCAAGGGTCATTCATTGACCTGACTCCCAAACTTCTTTCTTCGCTTTGTGTTTTCTACTTATCATCTTTAACTTCACAAATGGCCACACTGGATCTGAAACAGCAAAAAACAAAACAAAAACAACAAAGCTGCTGGGCGCCGTGGCACACGCCTATAATCCCAGCACCTGGGAGGCTGAGGCAAGAGGATTGGGAGCTCAAAGCCAGCCTCAGCAACTTAGTGAGGCCTTAAGCAACTCAGTGAGACCCTGTCTCTAAATGAAATACAAAATAGGTCTGGGGATGTGGCTCAGTGATGGAGTGACCCTGAGTTCAATCCCTAGTACCAAAATAAATAAATAAATAAATAAAAATAAAAAAAACAACAAAGCAAAAGCAAAGCAAAGGAGAGAGGGAGGGCAGGAGAGAGAGAGAGAGAGAGAGAGGAGAAGAAGAAGGAGGAGGAGGAAGAAGAAGAAAGGAGAGGAGAGGAAAGGAGAGGGAAGGAGGGAAGACAAGAATCACTTAGGCAGTCAGTAGTCAGTGAGAATCTTGTCTCTGCAGGTGAAAATGAAAATGCCTCAAGCCTGGAAGTCACACCCCATGTCATGGGGACAAGTTAAAAAATGGTGTGACTCTACTTTGTGTACAACCAGAGAAACAACACTTCTACTCCATTTGTGTACGATGAATCAAAATAAATTAAAAAAAGAAGATTAAAAAAAAAAAACAACAACAGAGATAACTGGGGCAATTGAGAAAAATGGGTCAATTCATTATTCCTGTTAACAGGTTCCTCATGCTGGTCTTCATAATATGCACGACTGCAAGCATGGCTAATGGCACAAGGATTTATTGGGCCCACATTCCAAAGCCTGCCACTGCTCACTTGGCAGCATGGTTTGATCCTTCCCCTTCAATCTACTTTAATTTCATGGCCTTCTCACCAGGTCCTTTGTTGAATACTGGGTCCTCCCAACAGTTTTCGTTTAACTGTTTGGGATTGTCCTCCTGACCCCCACTTTTCATTTCTCTCAAGAACTCATTGTTACCACAATGGGCCTCAAATATGGTTTACTCATGTCCCTGAAAAACAGGAACAAGAGGCCAGGTTTATTTTCCTCACTGACAGAGGCTCACCTGCATGGCAGGAAGTTAGTGTTAATTACTCATTAAGCAGACCCCTATGCACTCACCATGGACACTGGGATCCTTCACATTAATTGTTACAGTGGTCTGAATGTGTTACGCCCCATCCTCAGAATCTATCTGTTGCAGGAAAACAGGTTATTGATTGGGGTTCTTATGGGGAACTGATTGACACTGAATCTAGAGATTTGGGAGGCAAATTATCTTATGGGGACAATTCAGATCATGGTTATAGAACTGTTTTAAATTCCAATTCCATTATGTACTGATAAGGGGAAATTATCACCTCCTGCCATGAAAATAGATTTGGGGCCAATTCAGGACACTATATTGAAAATAGGTCTGACCCAGGAGAATTTTTGGATCTGGAACAGTAATTCTCAATATAATAAGTTGAAAAATGTTATCTCTCTCTTAACATTTGTTTCATGAGTAATTCTACTTCACACCATGTATATTAGCATAAAAAGACTAGACAGGAGGCAAACCTCATGAATCATCTCAGCTGTTTATTCAGGAACAAAGTTTCACAAAGGAACAGGGGATGCAGGGATGAAATGATGGTGGATCCACTTTCCTAGTGGAAAATTAGCCACTGAACAAAGACAGGGACTGGGTATATATGGGTTATTTTAAGGAGTAGTTCAGTGAACATATCAGTGTTCTTAGGCATTCAGAAATTTGGGGTCAGTGGATGTGTCCCTGTTAAGGGCTTAGGAGTTTGACCCTCTGGGTCAAGAGTCTGTGAATCTATCTTTGAAAGGGATTAATACCCTCTAGGGACTATCACTTTAGGAGTGATAAAACACTTCTTCCCTGTTTGTAGTTGGCATTTGGAAAAACCTTTGTCATAGGAGATAAAGGCCATTAATGTATGGCCTTCTTTTTCACTTCCTTTTCCAAGGCCACATTATCTTGGGGAGTTTTCATTTTCCATATCTAATAATGTGTATTAAATCTCTATGTTTTATTGTCTGGACTATTCAAATACAATATACTATATATTATGTTAAATGTGAAAACTATATGCTGTAACAGTGTGTCAATCAAACTATGTAGCAAAGTCCAGGACAAACTGCTATGATTCTCGAAAGGCCAGTAGACACCTGGCTTCCTGTAAAATTGAAAGAACCATGGCAGGAGATCCCTTCAGTAGCATTCATGCATGAATTTCTATGACACCTGAAACCTTTGGTGGCTGATAGCTGGTATTGTTGTTTTGGCTGACATTATTGCTTCTGCTTCCACTGCAGCAATAGGATTGCATCAGCAGTTCCAAACTACTCATTACCTTCAACAATTCCATAAGAATTAAAGAAAACTTGGCAAACTCAGATACATATTGATCAAGAAATTTTGAGTGAACTTCAACAACTAAAAGATTTCATTATTTGACTAGGAGAACAAATACAAGATTTATAGTGGGCTCAGAGACTTTAAGGCCATTATAACATTACCCAGTTTTATATTACTAGAGTTCCATAAATGATACTGAGATTCAGTGGCACAATGGATATAATCACTTAATGGGACTTGATCCTTTTCATAATGCTTCTTTGGATTTGTTAAAGTTACAATCTCAGGTTCTGCAGAAACACCTACTTTTGATAATGAAGAGATTTGGGGCACTTTAGCTAAAGGGATTTTTTTTCCCCTTAAACCTTTTAAATTTTCTACACATATAACTGGGTTACTAGCTATAGCTATACTGTTAATCTTATCTCTTTTCTTGTTTTGCACAGTCTGTCAAGCAGGGTGGAGATGATTAAATCATCAGGAAAGTATTGTTCCAAAGTTAATCATGCTTGCTATGCTCTAATGGACTTGAACTCCTGAAATTATGGAAAGTACACCCTGAGTTTGATTGGGTCATGTGGCCTTGATTAAGAGAAATAGGGTCCCCAAATAGATTACCAACTAAAAGTGTTTTCTTAGCATTAGTAAATTACTTAATCTTCATGTTTTAATGCTAACATTGTTTTCTTAGACCTAGTTAATCAGTTATTCTTCACCTTTTCTTATAGTAACCTGTCTTCTCCCTATTCTTAATTTTGTACAGTTTTCTTAGTGAGATGATATGCACAATTCCAGTTGCCTCCCAAAACACATCAAGCCATGCTTCCCCCAAACTCCCAGCCTGACTGAGACCACAAAAAGAGAACTTCACCTGAGCCTCAGGGCTCCTTCCTTAAGCCCTATACACTCATTAAGCCCCAACTTCCAGTGCCCCCATGTTCTCTTCCAGAATTCTGAATGGATGGGTCACCCTATGACACCCCTGAAGGATTGTGAAAAATAATATTCTTACAAGATAGCGTCCCAAGGAAAATGGAGGAACAGTGTGGCTCAGAAGGAGGGAAGGGAAATTACCCAAACATTAAACCTCTCCAGTACATCCTTTCCAAATAACAATGTGCCCTGGGGGAAAAAAGCAAACTTTCATCACACCCCAGGTTCATCCCCAGCATCTCCACAAAAAGCAAACATTTACCTTTCCCAGTCCCAGTGCATCTCAAAGGAAGGAGGCAAATACTGAAATGTTGAGCCCTGGATTTTGACCTTCCCCCATTACAAATTAGCCCTAAAGGGAGGCACAACAAATATTGAAACCCTGGGAAACAATGAGTCCCAGAGAAAGAAAAACAATGGTCAAGATTTGAGTGCTCCTCCCTTGGGATCTGGACTCCTATCTCCCTAGTAATGAGTTTCAACCTTTTCACAACTACCTTCCAAAGTTAAAGTTCTCACCTGTACTACTAGCCCCTGACTGTCCAAACTGTATATCCACACTCTCCAATGAAACTATAAAAATCCAGGCTCCTTCTGTAACCTGGGGGTCAAGCTCCATACCCAGAAAATGGGCCCTCCTGTGCCTATTGTAAGTTCATGGCCCGCAAATGATGGAGGCAGGAGACAGGACATGAACCTTAGATCAGCAAGCTTTCCTTTATTCTGCAGTAAGGTCCTTGGATCAGGCATGTGAGGGCCCATTTTCTGGATATGAAGCTGGCTCCTGAGTTACAGAAGGAGTCTGGGTTTTATAGTTTCATTGGAGACTGTGGACATGTAGTTTGGACAGTCAGGGGCTAGTAGTACAGGTTAGAACTTTAATTTAGGAAGGTAGTTGTGAAAAGGTTGAAACTCATTATTATCTGGGGAGATAGGAGTCCAGATCCCAAGGGATGAGTAATCAAATCTTGACCATTCTTTCTCTGGGATCCGTTGTTTCCCAGAGTTTCAATATTTATTGTGCCTCCATTTAGAGCTAATTTGCAATGGTGTAAGTCCAGGGTTCAGCATTTCAGTATTTGCCTCCTTCCTTCAAGATGCACTGGGATTGGGAAAGGTAAATGTTTGCTTTTTGTGGAGATGCTGGGGATGAACCTGGAAGGGATGAAAGTTTGTTTTTTCCCCTCAGGGCCCATTGTTATTTGGAAAGGATGTACTGGAGAGGTTTAATGTTTGGGTAATTTCCCTTCCCTCCTTCTGAGCACACTCTTCCTCCATTCTTCTTGGGAAACTGTCTTGTAGGAATATAATTTTCCATAACCCTTCAGACCTTGCAGCAGAATAAAGGAAAGCTTGCTGATCTGAGGTTTGCTTCCCATCTCCTGCCTCCATTATTTGTGGGCCATGAGCTTGCAACACCTTCTTGGCAGGAAGTATAAGCTCATGGCTCACAAATAATAGAGGCAGGAGATGGGAAGAAAACCTTGGATCAGCAAGCTTTCCTTTTTTCTGTAGCAAGTTCCACCAATCAGGCATGAGAGAGCCCATTTTCTGGGTATGGAGCTTGACCCCAGGTTACAGAAGAAGTCTGGGTTTTTATAGTTTCATTGGAGATGATGGATGTGCAGTTTGGATAGACAGGGACCTATTTGCATGAGTTAAGATTTTAACTCTGGAAGGCAGTTGTAAAAAGTCTGAAACTCATTGTTACTGGGAAAAACTCAGTGTTCATTGCTTATCTTCCTTTCTCTGGGACCCATTGTTACCTAGAGCTTCACTATTTGCTTTTGTCCTTCCAGGACTCATCTGCAATGGAGAAGGGTAAAAATCCAGGGCCCAGCATTTCAGTATTTGCCTCCTTTCTTCAAGATGCACTGGGGATGGAAAGGGGTAAATGTTTGCTTTTGATGGAGATGCTAGGGATGAACCTAGAAAGGGAGGAAAGTTTGCTTTTCCCCCTCAGAGCCCATTGTTATTGAGAAAGGATGAGGTTTAATATTTGGCTAATTTCCCCTCCCTCCTCCTGAGCTACACAGTCCATCCATTTTTCTTGGGGAGATATCTTGTAGGAATATTATTTTCCATAACCCTTCAGGAAGTAGCTAGATATGATACCATCACCTGAAATTCATTTTCTCCTTTCAGAATCTGGAATGAAGGATATGAAATTGATAAACACCCAAGACCGTGTGTGACCTGGGAGGAGGGTGGGAGAGAGAAGCCAAAGCTTTGATCCTTCCAATAAATCAATTCTCAGTGACACTGAATCCAGAATTGGACAGGCAGTTAGTGTAGAAATAGGGAATCTGGTCAAATTGAGGAATGGAGGCCATCAGAGTCTGGGAAGTGAGAGATGCCCCTGGGAGATTGGAATGTCAGTGTCTCCAGAGCCCTTTTGATCACCAAGGTTACCTGCTTAACTGCCCGTCCCCAAAAGCTGCAGGCAGGGAGTTGCTAATTAATGCCTCGTGGGCCCCCACCTGAATCTCCATGTGGCCCTTCCCCCTGCTATTGGCACCTCTCCTTTTTGCTGTGTCACCACCGCCACATGGGCAGGAAGGAGAGATAAGGGTCAGAGGAAGGGGCAGAACAAAGAAGACCCTAACCTTGGTGGTATCAGAAGGAGAGATAGATAAGGGTTGGAGGAAAGAATAGAACAAAAGAAGACCCTAACCTATAAAAGATGTAGGGTGCCCTCACTTCTCAGGGATTCTAGAACATCAGATGGCCCCCCTTCTCCCTCCTGGGAGAAGTTTGTATTACTACTTTTAAATAAAACCTGCTTAACATGCTTGCCTTGGCGTTCTTCTCTGATGTTATACTTCAACATCTGAGGAAGCAGAACTCATCACCGGTATGCAGAGGTATCAGCATGACAATCAAACTACACATTGATCTCATCCCCATGACAATACAATGACTCCTGGAGATCAGATGAGCACTGGACTCTGAACACTGAACCCTCCATCCTGGCCCATAAAAACAGTACTTAATTAAAAACCATGCCCAGAATGAACAAGTTCCAGATGTTTGCCATCTTTTGTCCATGTCCTGTTTATAGTCTTCAAGGACTGAGACACTCCTCAATGTAATCTAAATAAACCCATACCTCCCCTGTAATTGGGGCCATATTCTACCCAGAAAGTGTGCCCATCTGATGCCTGACTCTGCTGCTCAAAAAAGGCTTTGCTGAATTCCTGAGGTCTGCAACCATCTTGATCACTTTTCTTGCTTACAATTATTATATCTACTTTTCAAAGTCTCATGTTCACAGAAACAATTGAAGTAGAAAACTTTTCATATCAATCAATAGAAGAATCAATATAGATGTACAATCTTTTAAACATTTTTGAGATTTTAGGGTGATTAATTTTAGGTGTCAGCTCAACTGGATTAAGGGACATATAAAAACATTATTTCTGGGTAAGCCTAAAAAAGTGTTTCCAGAAGAGAATTGCATTTGAATTAGTAGACTACAAAAGGTCTTTTTTCATTGAATGAGGAACCACCCAGTCTGTTTAAGGTAAAAATGAACTAAAAGGAAGAGGGAAAAGGAGTTAGTTCTCTCTCTATCCTCTATGCTGAAACACTATTCTTCTGTTTTTGGGCATTAAGGTTACAAATACACTGGCTTTCAGAGTTGGACTGAGCCAGGCACCTAGCTTCCTTTTTACACTTGTTTTGAAATAGTATACAATGGGAACTCCTGGTGCTCCATAATCTCATGAGTCAGTTCCTACATAAATCCTTTCTCATGTTTGTCTGTCTTTCTAGCTAGATAGCTATCAAATTATCTGCCTGTTATCTATCTATCAATCATTCACCTATCTCTGACCTACTGGTTTTCTTTCTCTGGAGATCACTGATGAAAGACCCTCCGTCCCCCTGTCCAAGGAAGGTCACGCGAAGACACTGGCTGCAAAAGCAAGAGGCTATTTATTAGTACACAGGTACCTGCGGGTGCTCAGCAAAACCTCAGCCGGAGCTTCGGTGAGCTGGCACACCGGGCTTTGGGGTACAGGTTTTTTATAGGGCAAAGGGGCAGGTTTCGCGCGCGCGGTAAGCAACAGGTTTCTTATTGGCTATTTTGAATCCAGCACATAGGTCACCTAAAGGGTGGGGTTGTTTTTTGCTGCTTGTTCAGGCATGCCCTGAACTTGTTCAGGCATGCCCTGGGACCCGATGATCTGTGCTTTCTTAACCGCCCTGTTCTTTCTCAACCTGTTTAGCAGTTTGACGACCTCCGGGCAGGTCGTGCAACCTTCCCAGGGGGGTTGGGTAGAGTGACCTAGGTCATGGGTTTAAGACATGAAGCTGGGGCCTTTCACTGACTAATATAAAGCACTTTATTTTATGAATTTTCTTAACCACAATGATGATCTTTTAGATTATCTTCAAAGTCGCTGGCTCTGCCACTGAGGCTTATTCTAAAATGAACATATTATCTTTCCTCTTCTCCCTGTCCTACTCTCTATTCTCCAGGGAAACAGAATTATGTTTTCTCATCCAATCAGAGTTATCTGTCTTTGAACACACACACAACACAAGAATCAAGTAATTCTGACCTCAGGGATAAAGCATAAGATCAAATAAATGGCTATATTCCAAATTTGCAAGCGAATCACAATCCCCTACATGGAACACTTGGAATGTAGCCTTTGAATCACTTCTTTTAAAACCCTGTGAAATGTGTGTGTGTAGTGGGAGGATTCCATCAAAATAAAAGAAAGATCAGAGGAGTAGAAGAAGAGGATTGAGAAGAAAAGAGGCATGATGAGTGAAAAAACATTGAATGAATCTAACCTGTGTTTCTAATGTGCATATTGTTAGGTCGAATTGGGCGGCTGCAGGGGGAGGGAACACGGTCACCTAGCAACACACTGTGCCAGAAGTGACCAATGAGGCAGACCTGCTGACCCTGACGACCACCTTGGGTCCACCTTTTCCTGGGCAGGACCCCTTGACCCCCTTCCTCTGTATAAAAACCCTGAGCAGCCAAAGCCACATGCGATTTCTCCTGGCTCTCCCACCCCGACTTTCACCCCGGGGGCTGGAGATTTCGCCCGGGACACGCATTCCAATAAAATCAAGCTACCACTTTTGTCTGACTCTGGCTAGCGCACCCCTTTTCGCCCGCCGCCACCTTTGGGAGCTTTACCCGCCAGGCCCCCACAGCCCCTTTCGCTAGTTTTACACATATATGAGTATATTACAGTAAATCTCGTTATTATGCATATCCACAAGACACTTTATATATATATGTACATATATATATAAATATGTAGATATTTGGATATACATATTGATATACGTATCTGTAGAGTAAAGGGAGCAGGTGGAGGAAGGAGGAGGAGGATATTTAATTGGAGCAATCTGTAATTAATGCATTTATAATTATATTAAAATAAACCCTAACATTATATATAACTGTAATGAACCAATAAAACTTTTGAAAAATAAATAAATAAAACCCCCTATTCTCCTTTATGGGCAGAATCACACTTTTAGAACAGGTATTCCCTGTTTGTCCTTTGCCAGTAAAACAACAAAACTTCCTTTTCTTTTTTCTAAAAGCTGTCCTCATTATTGGATTGGTATTGGGGGCAAGGATTAAGCTTTCGATAACAAAACTTTCCTATATTCTGATAAAACTATCACCTTCCAAGGAAAAGAGAAAGAAAAAAAAATCTTCCCATATAAGTGACACTTTATTTATATTTATTTATTTATTTATTGGTGGTGCTAAACATTTTAAAACATATTTTGAACACATTTTTTCTTTTATGAATTAACATTTATGCATCTATACATTTTTATTGCCTTCTATGTGTTGTTTTTCTTCATGAGAAGAAAAGTTTAATAGTTAAATTTCAAGGTTTTGTGAGTTTAAGATAGGAAAATTCATATAAAGTGCTCATTAAAATGTCTTATATTTCATAATAAATAAATGGTAATTATTATTAATATCTGTGGTTAATATCAGTGATTAATACTATTGACATAGTTGGATCTTGGATGTCCTATAAAGGTCCACATGATGAAGGCTTGGTCACCAGACTGTGGTGCTACTGGGAGATGGTGAAACTTTTGAGATGTGGAGGCTCAGTTAAAGAAAGTTAGGGTTTTGTTACTGTAGTATGCTAATTTTAAGTCCTTTGGGCATAAACCAAGGAGTGGGAAAACTGGGTCAAAAGGTGGGTCCATTCCAAGTTTTCTGAGGAATCTCCATCCTGCTTTCCAGAGTAGCTGAACCAATTTGCAACTCCACCAGCAATGTAAAAGTGTGCCTTTTCCCCCACATCCATGCCAACACTACCATTGTTTGTGTTCTTGATAATAGCCATTCTCATTGGACTAAGATGAAATCTTAGAGCTGTTTTAATTTGCATTTCTCTAATTATTAGAGATGTTGAACACTTTTTCATATATTTATTGATTGCCTGTTCATTCTCTTCTGTAAACTGTCTGTCCAGGTCCTTGGTCCATTTATTGATTGGGTTCTTTGTATTTTTAGTGTAAACTTTTGTAAGTTCTATATAAATTTTGGAGATTAGTGCTCTATCTGAAGTGCGTGTGATAAAGATTTTCTCCCAGTCTGTTGGCTGTCTTTTCACTTTATTGATTATATCCTTTTCTGAGAAAAAGCTTTTTAGTTTGAGTCCATCCCATTTATTGATTCTTGCTTTGATTTCTTGTGCTTTGCAAGTCTTGTTAAGGAAGTCTGATCCTAATCCAACACGATGAAGATTTGGGCTTACTTTGTCTTCTATTTGGTACAGGGTCTCTGGTCTAATTCCTAAGTCATTGATCCATTTTGAGTTGAGTTTTGTGCATGGTGAGAGATAGAGGTTTAATTTCATTTAATTACATATGGATTTCCAGTTTTCCCAGCACCATTTGTTGAACAGGCTATCTTTTCTCCATTGTACATTTTTGGCACCTTTGTCTAGTATGAGGTAACTGTACTTTTGTGGCTTTGTCTCTGTGTTTTCTACTGTGTACCATTAGTCTTCCTGTCTATTTTGGTGCCAGTACCATGCTGTTTTTTGTTACTATTGCTCTGTAGTACAGTTTAAAGTCTGGTATTATGATACCTCCTGCTTCACTCTTTCTGCTCAGGATTGTTTTGGCTATTCAAGGTCTCTTATTCTTCCAGATGAAGTTCACGATTGCCTTTTCTATTTCTATGAGGAATGTCATTGGAATTTTGATTGGAATTGCATTGAATCTGTATAGTGCCTTTGGTAGAATGGCCATTTTGATAATATTAATTCTGCCTAACCAAGAACATGTGAGATCTTTCCATCTCCTAAGGTTTTCTTCAATTTCTTTCTTTAGTGTTCTGTAGTTCTCATTGTAGAGGTCTTTCACCTCTTTGTTAGATTGATTCCCAAGTATTTTATTTTTTTTTGAGGTTAATGTGAATGGGGTAGTTTTCCTAATTTCTCTATCAGAGGATGCATCACTTATGAATAAAAATGCATTAGATTTATGAGCATTAATTTTATATCCTGCTACTTTACTGAATTCATTTATGAGTTCCAGAAGTTTTCTGGTGGAATTCTTAGGATCTTCTAAATAGAGAATCAAGTCATCAGCAAATAGGGATAGTTTGATCTCTTCTTTTCCTATTCGTATTCCTCTAATTTCTTTGGTCTGTCTAATTGCTCTGGCTAGAGTTTCAAGAACAATGTTGAATAGTAGTGGCGAAAGAGGGCATCCCTGCCTTGTTCCAGTTCTCAGGGGGAATGCTTTCAATTTTTCTCCATTTAGAATGATGTTAGCAGTAGGCTTAGCATAGATAGCCTTTACAATATTGAGGTATGTTCCAACTATCCCTATTTTTTTGAGTGTTTTAAGCATGAAGGGGTGCTGTATTTTATCAAATGCCTTCTCAGCATCTATTGAAATAATCATATGATTCTTAACTTTGAGTCTATTGATGTGATGAATTATGTTTATTTTATTTTACTTTTTTGGGGAACCAGGGATTGAACTCAGGGACACTCGGCCACTGAGCCACATCCCCAGCCCTATTTTGTATTTTATTTAGAGACAGGGTCTCACTGAGTTGCTTAGGGCCTCGCTAAGTTGCTGAGGCTGGCTTTGAACTTGCGATCCTCCTGACTCAGCCTCCCAAGTCGCTTGGATTACAGGCTTGCGCCACCACGCCCAGCCTGAATTATGTTTATTGATTTCCAGATGTTGAACCAACCTTGCATCCCTGGGATGAAACCCACTTGATCATGGTGCACTATCTTTTTAATATGTTTTTGTATGCAATTTACCAGAATTTTGTTAAGCATTTTTGCATCTATGTTCATCAGTGATATTTGTCTAAAGTTTTCTTTCTTTGATTAGCATATTACAGTAACACAGTCACATCAATGTTTATAACAACTCAATTCACAATAGCTAAACTGTGGATCCAACCTAGATGCCCTTCAACAGATGAATGGATAAAGAAGCTGTGGTATATATATACAATGGAATACTACTCAGCCATAAAGAAGTATAATATTATGGCATTTGCAGACAAATGGATGGAATTATCATGTGAAATGAAATAAGCCAAAACCCAAAAAACAAAGGCCAAATGTTTTCCCTGATAAGTGGATAATGATATAAAATGTGGTTGGGGGCTAGGGGGTGAGAAAAGAATGGAGGAACTTCAGATTATGTAGAGGGAAATGAGAGGGGATTGGGGAGAGGGTATGAAAAATGATGGAATGAGACAGACATCATTACCCTATGTACATGTATTAGCAAGAATGATATGAATGTACATCATGCACAACCATAGAAATAAAAATTTGTACCCCATATGTGTACAGTGAATCAAAATGAAGTTTGTAAAGATAAAAATAAAAATAAAAAAATTAATTTCTTTCACACATTCCTATTCTGCTTGATTGATTCATTAAAAGTTTATCTCTTTCAAAAAATAAAAAAAAATAATTAAAGGAAATTAGGGCATTGGGAGTGTGACCTGGAAGGAGATATTGGGACACAGTCCCTTCTTGTTTCTTCTTCTGTTTCCTGGCCACCATAAGATGAGCAGCTTCCTCCAATTATCATTTCCACCATGATGCACTGGCCTACCACAGGCACAAAGCAACTGGGCTTAAACCTCTGAAACCATGAAGCAAAGTAATTCCTACCATCTAAGTTGATTTATTTCAGGTATTTTTTATGGTGATAGAAAGGTGACCAATACAAGTAATGTTTTTAACACATTACTGTTTTGATTAAATATTAAGACTCAAGTACATTAGTCTCTAATGTAGTGATTATAAGCTCAGGAGCCATACTACATGTGCTCAAAACCTTTCTCCAATGTGGACCTGGGCAAGGCAATCAATGAGCATATCAGTGTAAGAGCAGGATCCCTGCAGAGATATAGGACAGAAAGTGTCACAACAATAATATCTTAGAATCCCATGGAGACCCACAATGTTACCGGGATTGGACAGGAGCCAAGACATAAAAAGCCAATGTTTCTCAGAGTGTTCCCATCCATACTTCTAAGGCCATCACAGCAGACAGAAAGCAGTTGTCTGAACATTTTAACAGCCAATTATAATTACTTTTATGGATATGGAATCTAGTGAATTACTTTGTATTTATGTAGTTTTGCATTTTCTTGTATGCATTGAATCTTTCAGTATGTTATCTTTGAGTCTTTATTCTTTCTGTTATTGTTATCATCTAGTGGTGTTGGGTTCATTGTCTCTGCTTGGCAAATATTGAAGAACAGGACATAAAGATAACAAGCAAACTGCAGGTTTATTGCAAAAGCAACAGTAACAATCTTATCCAAAGAGAAGGGATCCTGGAGTTGGGAGTATGGTAGAAAAATTCTGGATTCTTTCTAATGGTCCCTGGAACTTCCTCCTTTCCTTATCTCTTCTCTTGTCACATTTTTTCTATTATTCATTGATGCCCTGTGTATCCATGCATCTATTTTAATTTTTGTATTAGATCCCCTGCTTAGGCGCACCACTATGAAAGGGTCTGTCTGATTGTGTTCCCCTCTTGTGTTCATGAGTACTTTTGTCAACCGAGAAGTTCACCTCATTAGTCCTGTTCCATGTGCCTTTTCTCTGGCCCTACACCCAACTTCCTCACTCACCCTCTTATCCTGACTGCTTACACCCTTATAAGTATCCTTCATTATAATGTTTAAAGAACTATCTGTGATGTTGTATGCAATAGCAATTTGTTAGTTTTTATTCTGCATAGTGCTTCATTGTATGGAGATACCACAATTTATTTATTCATTTGCTGGCTGATAGGCATTTGGTTTCTTTCTACTTTATGACTTTTATTTATAAAGTTGTAAGAAACATTTGAACTTAAATCTTTATCACTGTTTTCAAGCAATATGATCTATGTGTGATTTTCTTTATGATTTTTCTTTTTAGAGATGTTAAACATTTTGGAAATAAGATAAACCTCCTCATATTAAAGTTGAAAACACTCAATTACTGTATTTTTATTTGTGTTTTTCTGCCTTCATGTCCTTTGGGGCTCAAATTACACATTTAATGATCTAGTGACATTGTCTCAAAGCACAATTTTGCTCTTTTAATTTTTTCTTCTCTGTCCTTCAATTTGGAGAATTGTCCCATGTGTATTTTATATGAGACATTGTAGTTTTGGTTCCCAGAAAGTCCATTTAAATCTTTAAAAAATCTTCAATTTTTATCTTTATTGTGCTCATGTTTTCTCTACCTTCTTGACCATGTAGAGTATAATTATATTGGCCATTGGAGCATCTTTTTGTAATGCATCTTTCATATCTCTCAGATGTGGATATGTTTCTATTGAGTTTTATCCTGGATATGCACCTTACTCTCCTGTTTCTTGCTTTGCAGTTCATTTTTTTTTAATTAGATCATGGACATGATAATTTTATGCTGTTTTTTTGCTGACTATGCTGTCATTCATTTATCATTTTTTGGCTTATTCCTAGGATGCTAGTAAGTTAATTGGAATTAGTATGATTTTTTTTCAAGGGTTTCTTTTTTTAATTTTTAACATTTTAAATTTTGATTCTTGTACACAAATTGGGTACAACTTTTGTTTCTCTGGTCGCACATGAAGTAGAGTCACACTTTTTGTGTAATCATACATGTACACAGGGTAATGATATTTGTCTCATTCTATTATCTTTCCTTCTCCGCACTCCCTCCCACCCCTCATTTTCCTCTACACAATCCATCCTTCCTCCATTCATCATATGCTTATCAGAGAAATCATTCAGACTTGGTTGGAATTGGCTTATTTCACTTAGCATGATATTCTCCAACTCCATCCATTTACCTGCAAATGTCATAATTGTATTCTTCTTTATGGCTGAATAATATTCCATTTAGCATATATACCACAGTTTCTTTATCTATTCATCTATTGGAGGGCATTGAGGTTGGTTCCACAATCTAGCTATTGTGAATTGAGCTGCCATAAACATTGATGTAACTGCATCACTGTAGTATGCTGATTTTAAGTCCTTTGGGTATAAAGTGAGGAGTGCGATAGCTGGGTCAAATGGTGGTTCCATTCTGAGTTTTCTTTATAAATTCTGGTGATTAGTGCTCTATCTAAAGTGTGTGTGGCAAAGATTTTCTCTTACTCTGCAGTTCTCTCTTCATATTTTTTATTGTTTCCTTTGCTAAGAAAAAGCTTTTTAGTTTGAATCTATCCCATTTATTGATTAATGCTTTTATTTCTTGTACGTTGGGAGTTATGTTAAGGAAGTCTGGTCTTAAGCCAACATGATGAAAATTTGGTTCTACTTTTTCTTCTCTTAGGTACAAGGTCTCTGGTCTAATTTCTAAGTCCTTGATCCATTTTGAGTTGAGTTTTGTTCAGCGTGAGAGATAGGGGTTTAGTTTTATTACATGTGGATTTCCAGTTTTCCCAGCACCATTCATTGAAGAGGCTATCTTTTCTCCATTTTATGTTTTTGGCTCCTTTTTCTAGTATGAGATAACCATATTTATGTGGGTTTGTCTCTGTGTCTTCTCTTTTGTACCATTGGTCTTCATGTCTATTTTGGTGCCAATACCATGCCGTTTTTGTTACTATTGCTCTGTAGTATAATTGAAGGTCTGGTATTGTGATACCCACTGCTTCACTCTTCTTGCTAAGAAATGCTTTAGCTATTCTGGGTCTCTTATTCCTCCAAGTGAATTTCATGATTGCTTGCTCTATTTCTATCAGGTCCATCATTGGAATTTTAACTGGAATTTCATTGAATTTGTATAGCGCTTTTGGTAGTATGGCCATTTTGAAAATATTAATTCTGCCTATCCAAGAACATGGGAGATCTTTCCATGTAGAGGTATTTCACCTCTTCTGTTAGACTGATTCCCAAGCATTTTACTTTTTTGAGGCTCTTGTGAATGGGGTAGTTTTCCTAATTTCTCTTTCAGAGGATTCATCACTTATGAAAAAAAAAGTTTTAGATTTATGAGTGTTGATTTTATATCCTGCTACTTTGCTGAATTCATTTCTGAGTTCCAGAAGTTTTCTGGTGGAATGTTTTGGATCCTCTAAATATAGACTCATGTTATCAGCAAATAGTGATAGTTTGAGTTAATCCCTAACCCTAACCCATGTGGAACTAAACATTGAAAGATCTTAGAGCTGGGTCCTCACTTTAGAAATATTTGGTAAGGAATGTATTGGCAGATTTGGACCCCACTACACCCAATGGGTCAGTGAAACCCCACTAACAGGATATTATTTTGGAATGCCACATGGTGGCCGAGGAAATGTACTTGTTCTGGGACAGAAAATGCAGAATGGGTAGGGATTAATGGTATAATATGCAAAAAGTCCTAGAAGAAAAGAATTCTTTTTAACTGTACCAGTCCAGACACTAACCAAATCAGTTCTTTTTGGGACATTCTTTAGATCCATAAATTCTGGAGCAGTACAGACCCTTCTAATTGGGAGACACCTGATGGACTATTTTGGATTTGTGAAAAAAAGTTGGAGAACTTGCACTATTGGTACTTTTAACCCTGGATTTTTCCAACAACCAAATGCAAATGGAAAAGACCTATGGATTCCCTTGTGAGGATCTAGGACCAAGGAAAAAGAGATCCATTGGGCAAGGACTTGATCTAGGAGGTCAAAAAACTTGGGGTGAAGATGGCTGGCCACCCCTGGGGATGATTGCCATTTATGGTCCTGCTACCTGGGCACAGGATGCCAATTGGGGCTACAGAACTCCTATTTACATGCTAAACAGGATTATTCACTTACATGCTGTACTGGAAGTTATTACTAATCGTACTACCACAGCCTTTGACAGTCTAGCCACACAACAGACCCAGATGTGAGTGGCTATCTATCCAAACCACTTGGCATGAGATTACCTACTGGCTGAGGAAGAGGGAGTGTGTGGAAAGTTCAACAGTTCAGTCTGTTGCATCCAGATAGATGACAATGGACAGGCAGTTGAAGACATAGGCAACAATATAAGAAAACTAGCTCATGTGCCAGTTCAAACCTGGAGGGGCAATAAAGCTTGGGATCCAAGCTCACTATTTGGAAGATGGTTTTCAACTCTTGGTGGATTTAAACGCTTAAGTGGTATACTAGGTATTGTGCTATTAACTTGTTTGGTTCTCTCATGTCTGGTTCCACTGTGCATTAAAACTATTGGGTCTACTATAGAAGCAGCTGCTGAAAGAACAACTATGGTTTTGGCATTACACAAGGCTTTAAGCGAAGAATATGATAATGATGCTCTTTAATTTAAAATATTAAGTTATGGGGAGCATCATTAAAGGGGGGAATTGTAGTGTTGCCTCCTTCTTCCCTAAAGGATCTTAAGCTTCTCCAGAGACCCTCACTGTAATTGTCCTTGTTAACAGAATATCAGCATAAATTTCTGCAATAGAGTTCAAGTGTGTTTAGACTTCCAATTTCTTGTTGCTCTGTCTTGCAAGAACTAAGTTTGGCCTGGGATCTTGTGATATTACTTTTGGTTTTGTGGTAAAATGTGTAAAATCTCGGACTAATTAGAAAAATGAGACAAAAAGCATGTGAATGCAAAAAGCTCTGTGAATGCAAAGAAAAACAAATTACTTTTATGTAGACTTCTGCAAAAATATACCCCCCACGGGTAAAAAGTTCAAAGAATTTCTAGACTCATTGTTTAGAGGAGGATATTTTAGGCACGAGTCACATCTCAAAACAGCTGCAGTCAATAATCCTGCTTCTTACTAATTCATTGGGTGTTCAACCTCATCTGTTCGACATCACTATCACCTCCCAGCAGTGCTTCATGCTGACAAATAAGCCTTTAACACACAGGCCTTTGAAAGACATTTAAGATTCAAATCATCAACCAGGGTTTTTGCCAATCTTTGAAGGTTGAGAAGATGACAAAACTAAGGTCGTTGTTGAATGGAAATAAATTTGTCTTAAACCTGCCTCTTGCTTCAATAAGTTTGGTGTAAAATAGCCCCCTACAGAGTCAACTGTAACCCAGCTTGTGGTATAAACAAATTGTGACCTAACCTATGATATGCCTTTCTTAAAACCAAGAAACTGAGCCCAAGGCAATTGTACTATTAGGGAACAGACAGATGAAAATGGTGGAGCACTAGGCTAAGAGAATAATTCTATAAAATGGACCCACTGTGCTGACCTCTATATGCTTTCTTTTTTAGGAGGCAATTTGTCTTCAGCCCTGCCTGCCTTAAGTAGACAGGATATATCACATTCCTTAGCAAACTACCTGTTAACTTCAGGAGAAATGCAAGCTCAAAATAACGTTGATAAGAGAAACCCAAGTTACCTTGAAGGGGGAGAAACTCAGGGACACAAGGATAGTTGCACCTAAGTATAAAATCTGTAAGAAATTTTGGTTAAAAATCCATTTAGAATCTGTCAGCCTAGGCCAAGGTGACTTAGAGTTGCAATGGCAGTCGGTACTTGAAAGTCTGTCATTCTGCTGTCAGTCAAAAGGTAGACCTGGGCGGGACTCTCTGGAATCTTCTCTAGGATCCCCAATAAAACTGAAGTGCAGAAGAGGCCCATTGTCTCTTTTCTCTCTGAGAGGATTCACTCTCTCCCTTAGAGTGTCCCCTTTCCCTTTTCCTATCCCTTCAAAAAACTTATTGCTGTTACTCTGAGTGACATGATTGAAGTCTTTCTAACTTGATTGCAAGAATTGGGATTGGAGACCCAGTTGGAGGAGCACAGAGGACCAGCCCCTCGAGCTTGCTTCTCCGCAGGCCCAGAGACCAGGCCTGCTCTGGGAGCAGGCAGACCCAGCCAGGAGGAGCCCGGAGGACAAGCCACTGGATCTTCCCTGCCACTCAAACAGTGCTCAGGCCTGAGCACTGCATTATCAAGCACCTCTCAGGCAACAGACTACTGAAAAATAGGAGGTTTGAACAGTACAGTATAATTTTATTGCAGAACGATTTTAAAAATAGTACTATGATTATCCCTATTATACCTACTATATTCACACTTTTTTAAAATTAATATTCGTATCACTCTTTTGTCCTCTTGTTTATCTGTTTCCTTGGAGAATCTCTCTTTTCTCATGCTGACAACCTATTTCTTTTAATCCTGCTTTCACTATTGCTGTGATATAGTACCTCTATAGACTCACTTCCTATCTCATTAAGGTTATATTCTACACCCCTCCTCATCCTTTTTTTCCTCCATTTGAAATTGTGTTCCATATTGCAAATGTATTGATTTTGCTGTAGATAATAAGGTGAACCCATCTCTCTATATTAGGACAACAGTAAATATCTAAATAGGGTATCTATGGATTAAGGATGCATATTGTTTATATGGTGTGTTGTTAATATTAATCTCTTCAAGGTGAGGTATTGAAAATCTGCAGGGACAGGATAAGTCTTTAAAGGGAAACTGCAATACCTCTGATTCTCCCTGTTAGAGGGGAAGATACATGAGCAGCATGAGAAAACAAGGGAAGAAAGTGTCCCAAACAAACCTAGATGCTATATCAATAGAACCCAATGACAGCATGGTAGAAGGAATGCCAGAAAGGGAGTTCAGAATGTACATAATTTAAAATGATCCAAGAAGCGAACGATGTGATGAGAGAGCAAATGCAGGCTATGAAAAATCAGCTAATAGAGCAAATGCAGGAGGCAAAAAATCATTACAATAAAGAGATAGAAGTACTGAATAAAAACCAAACAGAAATTCTTGAAATGAAGGAAACAATAAACCAAATTAAAAACTCAATAGAAAGCATAGCTAACAGACTAGATCACTTGGAAGACAGAACCTCAGACAATGAAGACAAAATATTTAATCTTGAAAACAAAGTTGACCAAACAGAGAAGATGGTAAGGAATTATGAATGGAACCTCCAAGAATTATGGGACAGCATGAAAAAACCAAATATAAGAATTATCAGGATTGAGGAAGGCACAGAGATACAAACCAAAGGAATGAAATAATATCAGAAAATTTCTGAAATCTGATGAATGAGATGGAAAACCAAATACAAGAGGCTTACAGGACACCAAACGCACAGAATTACAACAGATCCACACCAAGGCACATTATAATGAAAATACCTAACATACAAAATAAAGATAGAATTTTAAAGACTATGAGAGAAAAGCATCAGATTACATACAGGAGGAAACCAATACAGATATCAGCAGATTTCTCAGTCCAGACCCTAAAAGCAAGAAGGGCCTGGAACAACATATTTCAAGAACTGAAAGAAAATGGATGCCAATCAAGAATCTTATATCCAGCAAAACTCATCTTTAGATTTGATGATGAAATTGAATATTTCCATGATAAACAAAAGCTAAAAGAATTCACAATTAGAAAGCCTGCCCTACAGAACATTCTCAGCAAAATATTCCAAGAGGAAGATATGAAAAACAACAATGTAACCCACTAAAGGGAGGAATTACCCTAAAGGAATAGTCAATTAAAGGAGAAACCAAGTCAAGTTAAAAGCCAAAAACAAGTCAAAATGACCAGGAATGCAAGTCATATCTCAATAATAACCCTGAATGTTAACAGCCTAAACTCAACAATCAAAAGACATAGACTGACAGATTGGATTAAAAAGAAAGACTCAACAATATGCTGCCTTCAAGAGACTCAGCTCATAGAAAAGGATACCCACAGACTGAAGGTGAAAGGATGGGAAAAAACATACCATGCACATGGACTCAGTAAAAAAGTAGGGGTTGCCATTCTCATTTCAGATAAAGCAGACTTCAAGCCAAAGTTAGAAGGGATAAAGAAGGTCATTTCATACTGCTTAAGGGAAGCATAAATCAGCAAGACATAACAATCATAAATGTTTATGCATCAAACAATAGCGATCTATGTATGTTAAACAAATACTTCTCAAATCTAGGAACCAAATAGACCACAACACAATAATACTAGGTAACTTTAATACACCTCTCTCACTATTGGACAGATCATCCAAACAAAAATTGAACAAAGAAACCATAGATCTCAATAACACAATCAATAATTTAGACTTAACAGACATATATAGAGTATTCCATCCAGCAACAAGTGAATACACTTTCTTCTCAGCAGCACATGGATCCGTCTCTAAAATAGACCATATGTTATGCCACAAAGCTACTCATAGCAAATACAAAAAGATAGAGATAATACCTGCATTTTGTCAGATCGTAATAGAATGAAATTGGAAATCAATAATAAAATAAAAAAACAGAAACTATTGTAGCACCTGGAGATTAAATAATGCACTATTTTTTTTTCTAATAGAAAACATGAAGCCTGAAGCAATCAAACTATATCCCAAGTGGAGATGTAAAATCCTCAATAATTTATTCATGAGAAAAATAATAGAAAATCACATTACCATTCATTTTAGAACTTTTTTTTTTGGTGGTGCTGGGGAAATCAAACCCAGGCCTTATACATGCTATGCAGGGGAATAATGCACTATTGAATGATGTATGGATAACAGAAGACATCAGGGGGGAAATAAAAAAATTCCCTAGAGGTAAACGAGAACAACGATACGACATATCAAAATCTCTGGGACACCATGAAAGCAATACTAAGAAGAAAATTCATTGCTTGGAGCACATTCAACAAAAGAATGAAAAGTAAACAAATAAACGACCTCACATTACAGATCAAAGCCCCAGAAAAAGGAGAACAGATTACCACCAAAAGTAGTAGAAGACAGGAAATAATTAAAATCATAACTGAAATCAGTGAAATTGAAACAAAAAAAACTATTCAAAAAATTGACAAAACAAAGACTTGTTTCTTTGAAAAATAAACAAAATAAATACACCCTTAGCCACACTAACAAAGAGAAGGAGAGAGAAAACTCCAATTACTAAAATTTGAGATGAAAAAGGAACTATCATGATGGACACTATCAAAATACAAAACATAATTAGAAATTATTTTGAAAATCTATACTCCAACAAAATAAATAATCTCGAAGACATTGATAGGTTTCCAGAGACATATGACCCACCCAAACTGAATCTAGAGGACATACACAATTTAAATAGACCAATTTCAAGCAATGAAACAGAAGAAGTCATCAAGAGCCTACCTACCAAGAAAAGTCCAGAGCCAGATGGATTCTCAGCTGAGGTTTATAAGACCTTCAAAGAAGAGCTCATTCCAATACTCCTCAAAGTATTTCATGAGATAGAAGAGGAGGGAACACTTCCAGACTCATTCTATGAAGCTAATATCACCCTGATACCAAAACCAAACAAAGACACATCAATGAAAGAAAATTTCAGACCAATATCCCTAATGAACATAGATACAAAAATCCTTAACAAAATTTTAGCAAATCGCATACAAAAACATATTAAAAAGATAGTGTGCCCTGTTCAAGTGGGTTTCATCCCAGGGATGCAAGGTTGGTTCAACATCCAGAAATCTATAAATGTAATTCACCACATCAACAGGCCTAAACTTAAGAACCACATGATTATTTCAATAGATGCAGAAAAAGCATTTGATAAAATACAGCACCCCTTCATGCTCAGAACACTAGAAAAAATAGGGATAGTAGGAACATTCCTTAACATTAAGGCTATCTATGCTAAGCCCACAGCCAACATCATTCTAAATGGAGAAAAAACTGAAAGCATTCCCTCTAAAAACTGGAACAAGGCAGGGATGCCCTCTTTCATTGCTTCTATTCAACATCATCCTTGAAATTCTAGCCAGAGCAAGTAGACAGACTAAAAGATAAAAGGGATTCGAATAGGAAAAGAAGAACTTAAACTATCACTATTGCAGATGTTATGATTCTATATTTAGAGAAGCCAAAAAATTCCACCAGAAAACTTCTAGACTGGTAAATGAATTCAGTAAAGTAGTAGGATATAAAATCAACACTCACAAATCTAATGCATTCTTGTTCATAAGTGATGAATCCTCTGAAAGAGAAGCTAGGAAAACTACCACATTCACAATAGCCTCAAAAAAAACCCCAAAAAACCTGGGAGTCAATTTAACAAAAGAGGTGAAAGACCTCTACACTGAGAACTACAGAACACTAAAGAAAGAAATCAAAGAAAACCTTAGAAGATGAAAAGACCTCCTATGTTCTTAGATAGGCACAATTAATATTATCAAAATGGCCATACTACCAAAAGCGCTATACAAATTCAATGCAAAGCCAATTAAAATCCCAATGACGGACCTCATAGAAGTAGAACAAGCAATCGTGAAATTAATTTGGAGGAAGAAGAGACCTAGAATAGCTAAAGCAATCCTTAGCAGGAAGAACGAAGCAGGCAGTATTACAATACCAGACTTTCAACTATACTACAGAGCAATAGTAACAAAAACAGCATGGTATTGGCACCAAAATAGGCAGATAGACCAATGGTACAGAATAGAGGACACAGAGACAAACCCACGTAAGTACGGTTATCTCATACTTGACAAAGGAGCCAAAAACATACAATGGAGAAAAGACAGCCTCTTCAACAAATAGTGCGGGGAAAACTGGAAATCCATATGCAGCAAATTGAAACTAAACCCCTATCTCTCACCTTGCACAAAACTCAACTCAAAATGGATCAAGGACCTAGAAATTAGACCAGAGACCCTGCACATAATAGAAGAGAAAATAGGTCCAAATCTTCATCACATCAGCCTAGGACCAGACTTCCTTAACATGACTCCCAAAGCACAAGAAATAAAAGCAGGAATCAACAATTGGGATAGATTCAAACTAAAAAGCTTTTTCTCAGCAAAGGAAACAATCAGCAATGTGAAGAGAGAACCTACAGAGTGGGAGAAAATCTTTGCCACACACATGTCAGATAGAGCACTAATCTCCAGAATATATAAAGAACTCAAAAAACTTTACACCAAGAATACAAATAACCCAATCAATAAATGGGCTAAGGACATGAGCAGACACTTCACAGAAGAGGATCTACATGCTTTCAACAGATATATAAAAAAATGTCGAACATCTCTAGTAATAAGAGAAATGCAAATCAAAACTACCCTAAGATATCATCTCACCCCAATTACAATGTCTATTATCAAGGATACAAGCAACAATAGGTGTTGACGAAGATGTGGAGAAAAAGGTACACTCATACTTTGCTGGGTGGGGTTGCAAATTAGTGTAGCCACTCGGGAATGCAGTGTGGAGATTCCTCAGAAAACTTGGAATGGATCCACCATTTGACCCTGCTATCCCACTCCTTGGCTTATACCCAAAGGACTTAAAATCAGCATACTACAGTGATGCAGTCACATTAATGTTTGTAGCAGCCCAATTCACTATAGCGAGAGTGTGGAACCAGCCTAGATGCCCTTCATTGGATGAATGGATAAAGAAACTGTGGCATATATACACAATGGAGTATTACTCAGCCATAAAGAAGAATATAATTATGGCATTTGCAGGTAAATTGATGGAATTGGAGAAGATCATGTTAAGTGAAATAAGCCAATCCCAAAAAATCAAAAGCCGAATAACTTCTCTTATAAGTGGTTGATGACACATAGTGGAGGTGGGGAGAGGTATGGGAAGAATGGAGAAGGGATGGATTGTATAAAGGAAACTGAGGAGTTGGGAGGGAGTGGGAAAGGAAAGATAATAGAATGAGACTAACATCTTTAGCCTATGTATATGTATGAATAGGCAAATTGTATGATTCTATTTTGTGTACAACCTGAAAAATGATAGTTGTACTCCATTTGTGTGCAGTGAACTAAAATAATAATAATAAAAATAAAGAAATAAAATATTTAGTTTATATTAAGTATTCAATAATGTTTTAAAGTCCTGAAGTTTATAAGAACTGGAATTATGAAAGAATTTTTGCAAAAGAAAGTGAAGAATTTTAACACACACACAATATCATACATTTATGGGTAATCTAAGGTGTTAACAAGGGATTCATTTTTGTGTAAACATTCTATTATTAAAATAAGAAATTGAGGAAAAAGTAAGTTTAGAAGAATTAGATGAGTTTTGATGAAATGAAGTGTTTATTAATATATGATTGGACAGAAGTACTGTAAATAAAGATTTTGTTCTTGATTATTGCTGTAGCAAAATCTGGATTTACTAAATAGGTTGCTCTGCCTTGTGCTTTCTCAACACATAAATCATCTTTTTTTTTTTTTTTTTTTTTTTTTTTTGTGGTGCTGGGGATTGAACCCAGGGCCTTGTGCTTGTGAGGCAGGCATTCTGCCAACTGAGCTACATCCCCGCCCTCAACACATAAATAAAACAATACATGTAACATGCAGGAAAAAAAAAAAAAAGAACTGGGATTGGAAGGCAGGTCTTCATGTTGCCTCAGTTTCTGAGAATGTCCCAGCTCTGTAACAATACCTCCTGGACTTATGGTCAATAAGAGGCTAAACACAGCCTTGATGTGAGCAAGTCAAAGGACACCTGTCGCCAATCACGTTGTTTCTGGATGTCACTTTCTTCCCTCTGCCTATAATTATGATCTTGTAGCAGTGGTGCCTTGGGACACTCTGAACCATAAGTCTAGAATGTGGAAAAGTTCTAAAATTACTTTCTTACTCAAGTAAACTTAAGTGTGCTTTGCTGGTTTCAATTTTTATTTTTTATTTTATCTTTTTTAATCTCTTTAAATATTTTATTAGGATATTATGTTTATATATAATATCTGGATTCCTTTTGACATAATTATATATACAAGGAATTTGATTTAAATCCCCATTTCCCCTCCACTACTGAACTGATCTTTCCACCCTATTATTCATTTATCTTTTAACAAAATGGCTTTAACATTGTTCTCTGGAAAGGGACAGAGTCACTTAGAACTGCACTCATAGCACTATCTAACTTGTTTCCTGCCCAGACTCCTGATACTTAGTAATTAAATATCAAACCATAGTTACTAATCTTTGTACATACTATCCACTGCCAGGCAGACTCCTGGGACTCAGGCAGCAGCAGTCAGTGGCAACTGTGGTTTTCTGGTCCTGAATGCAGACCTGAGCTAGGCCCCATAGAGTAAAGTCCTGGTCCCACATTTGTGGCTGAGGTTGCAAAGAAGTCAGTAGAATCTCAGGACTTGAGCTTGTTTGCCTTGGGGTGATGTACACCCTGCCTGATCTCAGGTGACGCATTAGAGCTGACCTAGGCCTGTCCAAGTCTGTAAAGGCATGACCCTTTCTCATGCTCTCTTCTGCCACCTTATCACTGTGAGTGGGCTCAGCTGGGAGCCTCCTAGATGATTCCCTGCAGCATGGGTAACTGCTAGGCTCTGTGCATTATGAGCACATGTATGATCAGGTTCAAATTCTCTGTGAATCTTCACTATTCTCAGGACAGTCAAGATACTTAAATATATGATGAAATCAAGCATGATGTCAGAAAGTCATTTTTGTGCTATTTCTGTGACAAAAGTTAGAGAGGTTGGCAAGTCTATATCCACAGTAAGCAATACTTGAAGAACATAATGATCAGCTTGTCAGCTTTCTGTTCTGTTGATCAGACGTAATAAGGTTTTGGAAGCAGCAGGATGGCTACACATTCTTTTTGCTTTCCTCTTGAAGAATATCTCAGGTCAGAGCAACTATAGTCCAGCCTGGTGGTCTTTCTATAGACTCAGGTCCCTCCCTGTCCCTGGCTTCCCACATTTTGGGAACTAGACCCTGTCTTCAGGATGCCAAAAAAGATGTAGGGTCCCATTATTTGAGCTGATCCACTCAGATTTGGCACTGCCTAGGTAGGTCTGTGCACATGGAGACACAGGTTAAATGTCCTTGAACAAATACAGAGGGGTTTCCAGCTGGGCAAGAAGAGGGAAAGAAGTTGGCACTGGTCTACATGGCTGGGCTGGCTCTTTCCTTGTAGCTGTGACTGGTGGAGTAGAGATGTTCTGTGAAATAATTCACTTCTCGACTTGTCTCAGGGGCTGGTGTGACCACCTTAGTCACTCTCAATTCAGCTTGAAATATTTTTTTCTTGATTTAATAAAATTTCCTTCTAGTACCCCCCATGTCCAGATCTAACTCAATGACCCAAAGAGATGCACCGGGAGTACCCTCTGACTCTGGCCATCCTTCTGCTTCCTATGGCCTGTTGTGTCATTATAATGTTCAGGGTAGACCTCCCCCTTCCCACAGTCATTTGAAGCTTTCTTGTTACCTTCAATAGTGTCCATGTAGGACCCAAGCTTTTTAAAGTTGATATCTGATCCCACCATCTCACTTTCTCATTTATACCATGTAGTGACTCCCAAGTCTTCTTTCTTTCTGTGACTCTGCCTTAGTGTCGTAAAGTCTCTGGATATGCTCAGCTCTCTTGCTTTCCTGGAGGCTTTGACTATTGGTGTTGAAGCTTACCCTCAGCTGCTCTTAAGGCCAATATGAGGAAACACACATACCAGACTGAGACTGAGGAGATGATTCCCCCAGTTTCCTAAGTCAGACTTGAATTCAAGCTTTTGGCAGCTCATATCCTGCCATCTGAACCCTATTCCTTACTTCTTTTAAAAAATTTTTAAAAATTTGTTTTAATTAGTTAAACATGACAGTAGAATGCACTTTGATACATCATATATAATAGAGTATAACTTTCAATTCTTCTGGTTGTACATGATATAGAATCACACTGACCATGTAGTCATGTATACCCATAGGGTAATGTTCAATTCATTCCACTGTCCTTCCACCCCTACACCCTCTACCCTCCCTTCACTCCCTTCTACTTAATTTAAGTAATTTTATTCTTCCCTAGCCCCACTCCTTTGTGAATTAGCATCCCTGTATCAGAGAAAACATATATATATGTGTGTGTATATATATATGTATATATATATATATGCCATATATATATATATATGCCACCCTTTTAAAATCCATTCAACTGTTGT